>JACEEZ010021976.1:10000-54497 GCA_016584305.1 Chionoecetes opilio
AAAACTTTTTTACTATAAACAAAAAATTAGATAGGAAATTAAACCCCATTTTATGATGTTTTTGTATTTAGTTAACGCTAAATTTATGCATGCTGCCAATTCATTTATCAGTAAACGAAATATATCAATGGAAAGCTAATTAAACTCCGCTTCTATTGATATTCTCCATGTAAAATGTTTTTGAGCAAAATATTAAATGGCGAAGAGTTAACAGTGGGTGAAAGGTGGGTGCAATGAGAGCCGTACCGCCCGTACATCCTCATTCGCTGAAAGCTCGGCTCCTACTGACTTATGGAGCAGACTCTGCTACTGACGTCACGTCCATCCCGCTCTCCCAGACGCAGGCTTTTATATACAGACGGCTTTGGCACTGTCCTCATATGACCCCCCCATCCCCTGACCCACTACCTGCTTTCCTGTCCCGCTACAGAGCGGCTCAGACAGTGCGTCCCGGAGAACGCGGCCGCCCTCGTACGGCAGTTTCAGAAAAATCTGCCCCTGCTGCTGGAGGTGGCGCGTGCCGCCCCACCCCCCCCGATGAACACTAAGGAGCGGGAGTGACCTCACGCCCCGCCCACCTGTGACCTGACTGTGGCTGCGGCTACAGCGGCGGGCTGATGCCCGCTCATTTATTACTGGTTTTTTTTTATGTATATATGTATGTGTATGTATGTGTATGTGTATGTATGTGCATATGTATATGTATATGTATATATATTATGTAATAGATGTAAATAAATAATTTAAAAAAAAAAAAAAAGGGGAAAAGGAAGGGGAGAGAGAGAGAGAGAGAGAGAGAGAGAGAGAGAGAGAGAGAGAGAGAGAGAGAGAGAGAGAGAGCAGGGAAAGGAAGGAGAGTATCTGAGTGAATCTACGCGCGGGGAGAGCGCTGCCTTTTGCTACGTCATCAATAATATTCGTAACCCTGTTGGAGGGAAGAAAAAAAAATTCGCGCGCTTTTTACAAAAGTCGTGTTTTTACGGGAATAAGGCCTGGAAATCAATTATTTTTGGTGGATTAGGTGTTTTGAATTTACATACATTCAACATAAGTAAGCAAAAAAAAAATGGGTCTGGACGATTACTTTAATTAAGAAGCCTCTTCCATTTCCGACATTTCATGAACCAGTTCACGGAACCCAAGAATTCAGGCGTTCCATTTGCGCACGAAAACCTAGGTCCGAGGCAAAGCGCGTAGTGACTCAGCATAACCCGTGAACTTTCTCTACTCACCTCGAGAGATGGGTAGAATTTTCAGTTCATCCAGTTCATAACAGAGAATGGCATGGCAGAAAGTTAAATAAACAGGGGAAGAGTTAACCAGTTTTGTTAACGAAGGAGACGAAGTGGAAGAGGACCTATGAAGCGATAACGACAACGGTCACAAGAAGAAGAAGAAGAAGAAGAAGGCCGCCGCTTTATGTCGGTCACAAGAAGAAGAAGAAGGTCGCCGCTTATCAAAGCCAACCATTCACAGTCACAGACTGGGTGATATGATGTAAACTATCGCCATGCTTAATTTGGTACAATTTTACCTCATACCTCACACAATACCTCATCATATCTGCCAAAGATGCCAGCAGTGGATGGTACTGGTACATAAGATCTTCCTCTTCATGACTAGAATCGTCCATCATTGCGAGAATAGCCCCAGACACGGCAGGAATAAGCTCTCCTTCCTCTTGCCTTGCTATCTTGGTTTGTTTGTAAACAAAAAAACGGGGTTTTTGCGTTCCATTTGTGACACGCGAACCCAACCCTGAACCCAGAACCCAACCTTGAACTGAAAGAACTGGTTCATGCAACTTGGGCACAGATGGAAGAGGCTTTTTTTTTTAAATAGAATGGAATTTTCAATCAAAGCAATTTTTTCCCGCTGTAAGCTTATTTACGCCCTATAAATGCATACAAACATTACTCCATCTACACTAATATTCATCACTGGGAAAATTGCATTGAATAATAAGTATTTAAATCGTCATTATACACAATTATTACTGAGGTAATTTTTACGTATATATGTAAACAAAATATTTCACTTTTTCTGGCTGCAAAATTCCTCAAATGTTTTGCCTCATTTGGTTTTTGACATTTTCCGACTAAACTATTGATCTGAAAAGAATATAGCCTTTAATACTTTTTGTCCAGTTCGACGAGATCTACGCAATGGCATAGTCCGTTTAGTCCTAACATGTCACGTTCTCGAGATATTTCGTTTTTTTTTTTTTAGAAAACATTGATTTGTGGCTTTATTTATGCATGAATTTTACTTTCGCGTATACCACTAGATCGGCCTTCAAAAGCTGCATCTTTTATGTTATATACCATTTTGTCCTTACGTTTATGGTTACTGTGATATTAATGAAAATGGGATTTTCAAAAAAAAATCCTGGGCTGCAGATTTTGGGCGAAAATAAATATATCCCAATTTGGATGAAACTCGGTTTATAGGGGCTTCTACTGATGGCAATCACGAATCTGGTCTTTGTTTGCCAATATTTGATTCTAAAATCAATTTTTTCCCTCTATAAGCTTATTTACACCCTATAAATGCATACAAACATTACTCCATCTCCACTAATATTCATCACTGGAAAAATTACATTGAATAACAAGTATTTATATTGTCATTATACACAATTATTACTAATATAATTTTTACGTATATATGTAAATTAAAAAAATCACTTTTTCTGGCAGCAAAATTCCTCAAAATTTTGGCCTCATTTGGTTTTTGGCTTTTTCCAACTAAACTATTGATCTAAACAGAAAAATTACGTAAATAATTGTGGGGTGATGGGTAATGGGTGAGTGAATGGGTGTGGTGTGATGGGTAATGGTTGAGTGAATGGGTCCGGGGTGATGGGTAATGGGTGAGTGAATGGGTGGGGGTGATGGGTGAGTGAATGGGTGTGGGGTGATGGGTAATGGGTGAGTGAATGGGTGTGGGGTGATGGGTAATGGGTGAGTGAGTGGGTGGGGGAAGATGGGTAACGTGTGTGGGGTAATGGGTGAGTGAATGGGTGGGGGAAGATGGGTAACGCGTGAGTGGAGGAATTCCTTCCCTGCTTTGATTCCTTATTTCTTTCGAATTCCTCGTCAGTTCCTCTTCTGACTCTTCATCCCTCCAATTTCTTCCTTACTCCTTATTCCTCCTTTCCTTCTCTCATATCTCCTTCCTTCCCTCTCTCCCACCTTCCATTATCACCCCATCATCACCAAAAGGAGATGAGATTCCCCCTCTTTTTGCACGGGCGACTGTCAGAGTTCCCCTGCTGCCGCTAGGATCGCTGCCGTCCATGAATTCAAAATGGCGCGGCCGGAGTGAACCCTCTCGGTAAAAGCTCTCTGATCAGACTGATGAAATGTTCGTATTCGTGCCCTGCGATAGGTTCTCTAAAAGGCTCTCTTTTTGTGTGATATGACATATATACCAAATTTATACATTTCTATTGCAAATGTAATATCACTCATGCATATATTTAAGTATTTGAATATACTATAGCAATAATACACCAGTTTTGGCGCTAAGGCACAAGCATCAACGAAAATTCGGACGCTATGTATCCATATGCCAAGGATGCGAATAAGATTTCAGATGTCGCTGCAGAATTTAATTATTTATGAGCTCCTACTTCCATATGTAGCTGTATACATGCCATCAAAGTATCATAACTACGCCTAATTCGACTTATCACTATTTGCAGTTCACCTCACTTCTCGCCAGGTGGCCATAGTGTGTTGACGGAATTTGGGGGTAACTTGTATGGGGGTTTTAGAACTTGTCAACGTTACTTGAATGATATTACTTGAGTATGATTTGATAAAAGATTACAACTTGAATGGAGGATTTAACTTAGTCTTATGACTTCACTATGTGATTATAATGTGACCACGTCCCACTGCGGAGAGTAATGAAAGGGGGATGTATTTTTAAGGGNCCAGTCGTCATCTAAATCCGCCAACGTAGAAAGATTAAGCAAAATTTTCAGGTTCTTGATTTTGCGCCGAGTCCTGAAAACACGGCCAAGCTGGATGCCCTGAACCGCGGGGGAGCAGGCAGGACGTTTATATTCAAGGATTTTTTCAAAGGCATTGAGAAGCACCCAGAGTTCCCTTTTAACGCTCCATTTTAGAAAGGATGAAGAGTATGTCTGGAGTGACTGTACGCCACACCCTTGTAAAGAAACTTAAACTGAAGAAAAGTGTATGTAGTATCTTTTGTAGGTGGAGATAGGTAGTTAGGTAACAGGAACTACCTCGTGTAGGTCTCACGGACTCTTGTAGCTTCCTTATTTTCTTATGTTCATATGTTCTTAAAAGGGGAATACATGTGATCGCTCATCCAATTGGATACATTTGAAATACCTGCTGGAGGGAAGAGCTCCCGCCCATAATACCGCCCAAATTATCCGAGTAAAATTTATATCACCCGTAAACAACCTTTATACATATTCCCCCACACCATATTCCAACACATATTTACACATACTCCACCACAGTAATCATGTAACTTGTACCACGTCATGTTTTGAGACCCCAGTGAGTAATTGTCAACCACGTGACCCTCAGGGGAAAGGTATAATTTTGTTTATGGGTGAATAGGTTATTTAAGGGGAGAGTCCGCTGTGACAATATGAAAATAATTTTCTAATATACGAATTTGAGTTATATGGTCTATGGCAGGGATGTCCAAACTATGGCCCGCGGGCCAATTGCGGCCCGCTGCTTTTTAATTGGCCCGCAGTAAATTTTTAAAAATGTAATGAAATAATTTTGTCCAAAAATGAATTGTGAATGAATTGAGAGGGACGCTAAAATTATTCCTTTTGGCGTGACAGGAAGAGTTAAACAAGATAACAGGTGGAGGTGAGGAGGAAGAGGTGAACAGAGAGATGGAAGGAGAGAGAGATGTGGACGAGAGAAAATAGTAAATGAGCTGTGGAGGAGGAGACGGTGATAGGAGAGACGCGAACATTACGTTTCGCAAAACTGCTGGACAAGGACATGACGCCCACGAGGAAGGCGGGTGGAAACAGCCGGCCTTGGATAGACAGCGAGCGGCGTTCGTAAGGAGCACACACGCGCACCAGTCTCTCGGTTTTCGTCTTTGAGTCGAGCGCCTGGTTGGGGGTGTTGGACTTAATTTGGGCTTATCCATGCCCTTATTCTGGTTGTGGAAGAGAGGTGTGCAGGAGTGTTAGGGAGTGACTCCTGTCTCTCCCACAGTTATTTGAAGTGGGGCTGGTTGTGTCGTAATCTGGCTTTTCGCTCCCCAGTCAGACATACATACAGACTGACACCCACACACAGGCAAGCACACATTACGGGTTGTCTGACTGGTCTTTGGAGTGGAAGCCGAGTTAGGATTTTGTTGTTAGAGAGCCGTGTTTTGTTTAAAATGCTACTCTTTGTTCGAGGCTCGACAGAGAGAGGATTGTAAGTTAGGTAATATTATTATACGGGACGTATTTGTTTAACTTTTACCGCCGCCGCGCCGGGCCGGAACCAAAGAAACGCAAGATAGCGAGTGAGTGCAGAAAATTTCAGAGACGATGGGAAAATGAATATTTTTTTATAGAAATGAATGCACAAAAAATCATTAATGGAAAGCTATGATCTGTCTGTATTTTTTAAGCAATTTCAATTATCACGATTATTTTAATTAAGGATATTTACCTACATTTGATTTGACTTTGCTAACTTTACTATATGAGGTGTATAGTAACATAGTCCGGTAAGCGCCAAAAAGAGAAGTGGAGAAAAACGCAGTCAAAGTTTTGCGACTTTCAGAATGCGGTATCTCGGCAATGAATTGAGCTAGGAAGCTGGGGTTTATTTTAAAATGAGCGTTAGGCATTGTACATTAAGGCAAGCATTGTGATGTAACCGAGATGTTAAATCGTTCTGAAAATAAACAATGACTGCATTTTTCTCCGAATTAATTTGACCGCATCGAATAAAAATGTCACAAACGCCCCTGTAGACCACCTTACACCACCCAAAGATAATGTTTTTTTTAGTTTGTATCAACATTCATGTTTAATTTGACTATTGTATAAATTTACGTCTACCAGCAGACGATTTTTATGATTTTAAAGGGCCCTACAGGTACTTGCCAAGCTGACGAAAGACAACCAAACGAAGGTAAGCTTAGTATGTTTCAAAGGTAAGTTAGCTTAGTACAAGACACAAATTACACAATATATTACACAAATTTGAGAAACAGTAGTAAGCTCCATTTACCTTCTGCAGATAGGTCGAAACAACTCCAGGTAGGTACAGGTAGTCAATTATCATACTCGAGTAGGTCGTTCTCGATGTTCTCAGAGTCGTCGGACATCTCAGGAATGTCAGTATCCGCACCAATGGCTTCTTGCTCCCGAAAAAGCTTGGTGTAGTAGGGCATGTAGTGCATGGGAACAAAGACACTCAAGTCCCTCATGTGCTTCAGCTTCAACGCCTTCAGACACCGAGGGGTATTGTACTTCTGAAGAAGGGAACTCGGGCAAGGTTGAAGAGCGAGGGCTTATAGTTGGCTTTCCCCTTCATTAAACGAATAGAGCCTAGAGGATCCTCATAAGTCATGCCGACATGATAACCCTCACGAAAGTTGAGCCGTACTACAAAGCGGCGGGCATCCTGGAATCCGTAAGGGGGGCGTGGCCGGCGAATTGTCACGTACTTCTGCAGAGTGTCAATGTCCAGAAATTCTTCCCTCTTCATAACGAACACCTCATTTTTTTCAACAACCGCAAGTCTAATGGCTTTGCAATAGCCATCAAAGTCATAGATTTCACCAGTTTGACGGATGCACTTTTCAATGTTCCCAAAGGCTCTATCGCAAGCCATGTAGCTGTGCCCAGGTACAAAAAGGTGTGCTCAACAGTGTTAAAACGCCCCCCATGAACTTCTGATAGGTAGTAAAGCATCACATTAATATTTTTGTTTTGGCCACCGCAATTGTCTGTCACAAGCTTTAATGTCCCAAAGTCATCTTTTGCATATTCCTCGTCAATCCATTTCCTCAGACAAGCAATTATTTCTATGCTGCCACGCCCCCCTGTCACTTCGTCCCACACATAGAATTTGGATTTGTTCTTTTTTAGGTCATGAATACAGAGATTGTACATCCACACTGCGCTTTTAATAGGCGACACTGTAGAGATGCGTGGTATTGGGAGAGTTTGTTGTAGGTCAAGACAAATAGCCCGACAGTCAGGATCATTGTCACGGGCATAATCTTTCAGAGTATTCTGACCCTGCCGGGCTAAGGCCAGGTGTGAATCGAGCTTCCTCTGCAATTCTGGCTTCTCATCTTCAGTGGCTGCCGCAATGCCATTGTTCATCTTGTCACACTTGGAGCAGGTGTCTGTCTGTGGAGGCTTGAACCCTAGTCGAAAGTGTTTGTTCTATACAACTCTATAGACCCCATCCCATTTCACATTGAGTTTACGGCACGTGCCTGGTATTGTGGTCTCTTTTCTGACCCATACCAGTGCTCCTACCTCCACCACTTGATTTTTCCGTTTTCTGTTTGCGACGTCCCTGTACCGACGCGACATTTTCAGATGCGTCTCGCGGATTAGGGCGTGTGCCACGCCCATGTCGTCTTGTTCTCCCTCGACGTCGGGTAAAGCTGCTCCAACAAGCCTGGGGGCATGACGAGAAAAGAAAGCGAAGTAGGGTTGTTGTCCAGTGGAGGTGTGTACCGCTTGATTCATAGTGATTTGGCACAGCTGCAACAATGTGGGCCAACTCAGAGGGTGTCCTTGACACAGGGTCGAGAGGACTGACTTCAGGGTCCTGTGCATCCTCTCGGTCACCGAATTTCCTTGAGGGTGATAGGGGGTCGTATAGCAGAGAGTGATTTGGTGTCGTGTGCAGAACTGCTGGAACTCCCGGCTGGTGAACTCCCCTCCGTTGTCCAGGACGATGTTGCGGGGTGTCCCATAGTCCGCCAGGTACTGCCACATGGTCTTTATGATGTGTGTAGTGTGTTTGGATTTAAGGGGGAAGAACCTAACAAACCTGCTGTAATGATCGACTACCGTCATAACATAACGGTAACCTTGTTCTCCTGCTACCATATCAGTGAGGTCTATCCCTATTCTTTCTAAAGGTTTATCTACTGGAGGTAATTCCTTCCAGGGTTGTTGTAACCCTTTACTTCCTTTGAACCTCTGGCAAGTTACACAAGTTTTGACATACTCACACACATCTACTTTAAGATTTGCCCAATAGTATAGCTCCTCGGCTTTCTTGATGGTTTTCTTTTGTCCTAAGTGACCTGATAACTCATGCGCATGTTGGAGAGCGAGACCGGTCATACTACGAGGAATTATGAGGACATATTGTAGGCTCCCATCGGTTTTTTCTCGAACATAATATAGTATGTCATCTTTTACCGTAAACTGAACCAAAGTGGCTTTCGGTATGCGTTTGGTAGGAATTCTTCCTCCCTCCAGATACTCCACCAACTCTTTCCACACGGGTTCTTCCCTTTGACGTAGAATGAATTGTGGTTGGTTGAGTCCCAACCATGTAGTCTCGGGTCGGCGGGTTATCATCCCCACTGGACGCGACAGATGGTCCGCGACGAAGTTATCTTTGCCTTTCAGGTATTTAATCTCATAACTATATTCGCGCATCTCTAGGATCCACCTGGTCATTCGGGGAGATTTAGTTTTCTTTTTAAAAATACTGGTGAGAGGTTGGTGATCCGTGACAATTGAGAATTTTGAGCCCCATAGATAATGATGAAAATTTCTACAGGTGAGAACTATGGCCAACGCTTCTTTGTCGGTCGCGGAGTAACGTGTCTCGCAAGAATTCAGTTTTTTGGAGAAATACCCAATGGGGCAATTTGAACCGTTTGACTGAACTTGACTTAGAACCCCTCCGACGTGAGTGTTACTCGCGTCTGTTGTGAGGATGAAAGGTTCATGAATTTTTGCCCTTACCAGGCACGACTTGAGATGTTCGAACGCCTGTTGACACTCCTCCGTCCAGGTGAAAGTGACGTGAGCTCTTGTTAAATTTGTAAGTGGAGCTGCAACTTTCGCGAACGAAGGAACATGCTTCCTATAGAAACCACACATCCCTAAGAAACGTCGAATTTCCTTTACAGTTCTTGGAGCTTTCATTTTTGAAACGGCTTCCACGTTTTTTAGGTCCGGTTTACTCCCTTCAGCTGAGATCCGATGACCGAGAAAAGTGACTTCTTTAAGTCCAAAGGTACACTTACTGAGGTTGAGTTTCACCCCATTGGTAGTAAGGACTTCGAAGAGTTGATTAAGACGTTCCAAAAGAAGAGGAAACGTGGGAGCCCATAGAATTAAGTCGTCCAGGTAGTTTTTTACCCATCCCTTCTGAAGGAGGGGAGTTAATACTGAAGCCATTCGCCTGGAAAATATAGCGGGTGAGCAGTTTAGCCCGAATGGTAGGCGTCGAAACTGATATAAGGTGACACCGTCGCTGAAAGTGGTCAGATCGCGGCTTTCGTCATCGAGTAAAATCTGGAAATATGCTTCGCGCATGTCTAAGGTGACATAATACTTTTGGCCCGTGGCTTGTTCTACCAATTCTTCCAATCGTGGAAGAGGATAGATATCGGTGGCGAGATGTTTATTTATGTGTCGATAGTCTAAACACATTCTCTTACTACCATCTGGTTTATTTACCAAGACGATCGGTGATAACCACGCGGCCGTGGATCTTTCTATGATATTTCTTTCTTCCATATCTTGAAGCATATGTGAAATTTGCTCCTTGGCTTTCTCGGGATACCGGTACGAGGGTCCTCGACTGGGCTGAGGGTCATCCACCTTTATATAAACCGGAGGACCAGTTATGAGACCTAATTCATTTTGATCTAGGATGAAAAGCGGATCATTTTCGAGAATTACTTGTTGTAATTCTTGTTGTTCTGAAACAGTCAGGTGTTTCCATTTTTGTCCCTTGATTAATTCTTTTAACCTTTGGGTTCGAGTTCCTTTCGGCTGTGCGTTATCATTGACCGGTATTAAGTCATTGTGGACTTCATGAATAGAATTAATTTTGTGCGCGTGAGGAATTTCCACTTTGTCGTACGACCCGAGTATAGTGCCTTTGCACAAAACTTTTTCCTTTTTGGTATTATTCGTGAAGGGAATGTAAATTGAATTTTCTGCTGACACTTGTACTACGTAAGGGTAACTATTTTTGCTAACCTTTTCCCGCGGGTAGACAAGAAGGTTAGAACCTGGTAACTCATTTACGTTAACCTGCCTGAAACTAGAGTGGTAAGCGTTTATTTTCACAGGAGTGAGAAGATTTATCTGTGAAGGGTTTTGTGGCTGTTTCACGACTTCCACCGGGTTTAGTTGGATTCTTTTGATTTTGTTCCTTTTTCGACGGATGTGATTCACGGTATGGGGGGTATCGCCCCAGCGCATTGCTCTACTTTTACCATCCCAGGTAAGGGTGGCTTTTGTGAGGATGTCACACCCAAGAAGTAAATCACCGTTGAGATAAGAGTCTGGGATAACGGGAAACCACTTTTTAAATTTTTGCCCGTCACCGATTTCAATTTCTGCCCATATCATGCCGAGGATTTTCAACGGGGTGTCTGTGATTCCGACGAGGTGAGGAGGATTCCGTCGTTTAGTTATTTCCCCTCCGATCCGTTTTGCTGTACTTTCTTTGATTAAGGTATAACCACTCCCTGTGTCCACTATCGCTTCTGTTATTTTCCCGTTTATATTTACGTGGATAGTGGGGGAAATATCGTCACCATCTAGTCAGGATAATTGTCTAGGATTTTGAGTTTGACTTTGCTGTTGAAGACTACTTGCCTGGGCACGCCCAGGACAGTTTCGATCTCCTCTCCGACAACCGGGTTTGCGACAGTCGAAACAATGGCCTGGCGGGGGTTTTCTCCAGCACTCCGGAAGGTTATGCGTTGGTGATTGACAATAAGCGCAATACTTTTGAGTGAATGTTTCCCTCCGTGAAGAACTCGCGTGGGAGGGTGATTTTTCTAGTTTCGCTTGGGCCAAACTGACCTTTAATTCTTGGATTTGTTGTTTTAAACCTTCCACTTCGTCCTGGATGGTTTCGGGTTGTGAGGAACGTGTGTGCTTATCGCCTCCTCTCCCGTTTCCTTTTCCTTCTCCCTTTGGGGTTGGAATCATGTTGATCCTTTGAGTCGGTCTGTCTTCCAGTATTTGCCGCTCGTGTTCGATGCGGTCTAGGAATTTTTTTAGGGGATATCCTTCATCTAGAAATCCCTCTAATTTTTCTCGCGACGCGATTGGTAGTCCATACCACAATTTTCTCTTTATTGTCTTATCACGGTCGGGGAATTTTTCATTTGGGAGTTTTGTCGCGATCACCGCATGTTGGCAAATAAAACGGTGTGTGAACGCTTGAGGAGATTCTCCCCAGTCATAACTCATTGCCTCCAATTCTTGCCAGGCTCTATCAACACTCACTTCGGTGGTGAACTCGGTTACGAAAAGATTTTTAAGGGCCGACCATGTTTCTACCTTTAGGTTTGCTTGATAGTTGTGGATTAAGATTGAGAATTCTGGACACACTCTCCCTTTTGCAATTTGGATGCGTGTTGCGTCGCTTGAGCTACATTGTTCAATTAATTCAAAGAACATTTGGAGTCGGGCCGTTGCATCAAGGCCTTGTAGTTGATGTAATTCTAGTACTGGAATATCTCGAGGTTTGAAGAGTCCTACTTTTACGCTATCCGTGGATAATTTAGAGTTATAGAGAGGTTTCGTTGGATTTTGTTTTTGCATGCTATCCGTGGATAATGGAGAGTCATGGAGAAGGTTCGTTTGATTTAGTTGTGCTTTTAACTCCTCCACTAAAATTTCTAGCTGTGCTGTGCGTCTACTTCCGTCTCCGCTCTCCCTTTTAGCCCCGGAAAATAGGTTTGCTTCCCAACTCATGATTACGTCGGAGAAAAACTTCTTGTAGATACAGGTAGAGATTTGATTCTCGTGTTCAGTCGGCCACTAACAGGGCACTCGGGTTTCCCGTGGCTACCAAGGGTGATTCTCCGCCGTTTCTGGTTCATTCATTTCCAGGTGGCCCCTGATTACTGTTCTTAATTTGTTGTTTACTTTATCTCTCCCCTCATTTATCCAATGAACACCGTCGGATGCCAAGGTGTTTACGTATAGTGATGTATTAAATTGAATTATTTGGTTGTGTCCTGCATGCTTTATTCTTTTGTTTATTGAATTTTGCACTTTTTTATAATTATCCGTGCTAATGGGTCCTCTTTCTGAATAGATACGTGGTTCTATTAAGCAGATGCACACTACCGCCTCACAATTCCTCTCTATTGTGCGCGTAATTTCCTTGATAGTGTCAGCAAGAGAACCGGGATCTATGCCATCGGCAATATCGTTACTACCTAACCACAAAATGCACAGATCATGTGGCCATTCCAGGACACTATTCAGCCTTTCATCTGAGAAGAAGGAATTTGCTTTTCCTCCCGGTTTCCTAAAAATCTTAATTTCCGTTCCTGGGACGTCGAATGTTTGGGGAATTTGACTGTGTCCCACCAATGAAACTTTGTACATATTTTCCTGAATTTTGAGTCTATCTAGCTACTTGCCCAAGGTGATATTCTGTTGTTATTTGTAGGAAATAATAACCCACCGCTATAGTCACCAGTGTGTTGCTGATATTTCGGGGTAACTTCTATGGGGGGGGGTTTATGACTGGTCAACGTTACTTGAATGATATTACTTGATTATAATTTGACAAAAGATTACAACTTGAATGGAGGATTTTCCTTAGTCTTATGACTTCACTATGTGATTATAGTTTGACCACTTCTCACTGCGGAGAGTACTGAAAAGGGGGGATGTATTTAAGGGGGAAGGATAGGGGTTTAGGTTAAGGGGAAGTGCTGCCACCAGCCCGGGCGAGTAGTTCCTTGGGTTACTCCCTGGGCACGTTTGAATAATATTAATATTAGATTTATCTTGGTAGTCGTGATTGATACGTGGAATTATACCGAGTAAGGCTGACTCTTTTGGAAGTGTGGGGAATTACTGTCCTAACACAGAATAATCACCTGGGTTTTATAATAAACACAAGAACTATATTTGCAAACATCATCCTATTTATTCATAGTGACATAGTATGTCTCTTGCTTGAGATCATATCCAACATATGAGGGTTAATCCAACACCGGAAAACTCTAATCGGATGTAAGAAAAAAACTTTACACCCTGATACAGGAAACTCTTCCAGTGTCCCCCAGTCGGTGTTAAGTGTCCCCCAGTCGTGTTAAGTGTCCCCCAGTCGGTGTTAAGTGTCCCCCAGTCGGTGTTAAGTGTCCCCCAGTGGTGTTTAAATGTCCCCCAGTCGGTGTTTGTGTCCCCGGCGGTTTCGTGTCCCCCCGTCGGTGTTACGTGTCCCCCCCTCGGTGTTTTCGTGTCCCCCCGTCGGTGTTACGTGTCCCCCATCGGTGTTTCGTGTCCCCCAGGGTGGGTTTCGGTCCCCACGGGTTACGTGTCCCCCCGTCGGGGTTTAGTGCCCCCCTCCGTGTTGGTCCCCAGTCGGGTTAAATGTCCCCCCGTCGGTGTTAAATGTCCCCCAGTGGTGTTAAATGTCCCCAGTCGGTGTTAAGGCCCCAGTGGTGTTATGTCCCCCAGCGGTGTTTGTGTCCCCCCCGTCGGTGTACGTGTCCCCCATCGGTTTTACGTGTCCCCCCGCCGGGGGTTATGTCCCCCAGTCGGTGTTAAATGCCCCCGGGTGTTAAGGTCCCCCCGTGGTGTTAAAATGTCCCCCCAGTCGGTGTTAATGCCCCCAGTCGGTTTAAGTGTCCGCCATCGGTGTTACGTGTCCCCCAGTCGGTGTTACGGGCCCCCCGTCGTGTTAGTGCCCCAGGGCGGGGTTTAAATGTCCCCCCCGGGGGTTAAGGTCCGCCCGTCGGTGTTTAAATGTCCCCCCGTCGGTGTTAAATTCCCCCCTCGGTGTTAAATGTCCGCCAGTCGGTGTTTTCGGGTTCCCCCCGTCGGTGTTCGTTCCCCCCGTCGGGGTTAAGTGTCCCCAGTCGGGTTTAAATGTCCCCAGCGGTGTTTAAATGTCCCCCTCGGTGTTAATTCCCCCCCTTCCCGGTGTAAGGTCCCCCCCGTCGGTTAAGGTTTTTGGGGTTTCCCCCCCCCCCCCCAAACCCCGTCGGGGTTAAGTGTCCCCTTCGGTGTTTAAGTGTCCCCCAGTCGTGTTAATGTCCCCCCGTCGGTGTTAATGTCCCCATCGGTGTTTGTGTCCCCAGTCGGTGTTAGTGTCCCCCAGTCGGTGTTACGTGTCCCCCCCGCGGTTTAGTGTCCCCCGCGGTGTTTCGTGTCCCCCCGTCGGGTTACGGTCCCCCAGTCGGGTTTTCGTGTCCCCCAGTCGGTGTTACTGTCCCCCGTCGGGGTTACGGTCCCCCGTGGTGTTTTGTGTCCCCCAGTCGGGAGTGTCCCCCCGTCGGGGTTACGTGTCCCCCAGTCGGTGTTAAGTGTCCGCCAGTCGGTGTATCGTGTCCGCAGTCGGTGTTACGTGTCCGCCAGTCGGGGTTACGTGTCCGCCAGTCGGGGTTAAGTGTCCGCCAGTCGGGGTTAAGTGTCCCCCAGTCGGGGTTAAGTGTCCCCCAGTCGGGGTTAAGTGTCCCCCCAGTCGGGGTTAAGTGTCCCCCAGTCGGGGTTAAGTGTCCCCAGTCGGGGTTAAGTGTCCCCCAGTCGGGTTAAGTGTCCCCCAGTCGGGGTTAAGTGTCCCCAGTCGGGGTTAAGTGTCCCCCAGTCGGGGTTAAGTGTCCCCCAGTCGGGTGTTAAGTGTCCCCCAGTCGGTGTTACGTGTCCCCCAGTCGGTGTTACGTGTCCCCCAGTCGGTGTTACGTGTCCCCCAGTCGGTGTTACGTGTCCCCAGTCGGTGTTACGTCCCCAGTCGGTGTTACGTGTCCCCCAGTCGGTGTTACGTGTCCCCCAGTCGGTGTTAAGGGTCCCCAGTCGGTGTTAAGTGTCCGCCAGTCGGGGTTAAGTGTCCCCCAGTCGGGGTTAAGTGTCCCCAGTCGGGGTTACGTGTCCCCCAGTCGGGGTTACGTGTCCCCAGTCGGGGTTAAGTGTCCCCCAGTCGGGGTTAATGTCCCCCAGTCGGTGTTAAGTGTCCCCCAGTCGGTGTTAAGTGTCCCCCAGTCGGTGTTAAGTGTCCCCAGTCGGTGTTAAGTGTCCGCCAGTCGGTGTTAAGTGTCCGCCATCGGTGTTAGTGTCCGCCAGTCGGTGTTAAGTGTCCCCAGTCGGTGTTAAGTGTCCCCCAGTCGGTGTTAAGTGTCCCCCAGTCGGTGTTAGTGTCCCCAGTCGGTGTTAAGTGTCCCCCATCGGTGTTAAGTGTCCCCAGTCGGTGTTAAGTGTCCCCCAGTCGGTGTTAAGTGTCCCCCAGTCGGTGTTAAGTGTCCCCCATCGGTGTTAAGTGTCCCCCAGTCGGTGTAGTGTCCCCAGTCGGTGTTAAGTGTCCCCCAGTCGGTGTTAGTGTCCCCCAGTCGGGTGTTAAGTGTCCCCCAGTCGGTGTTAAGTGTCCCCCAGTCGGTGTTAAGTGTCCCCCAGTCGGTGTTAAGTGTCCCCCAGTCGGTGTTAAGTGTCCCCTTTTTTTGGTGTTTAAGTGTCCCCAGTCGGTGGTAGGGGTCCCCAGTCGGTGTTAAGTGTCCCCCAGTCGGTGTTAGTGTCCGCCGGGCGGTGTTAAGTGTCCGCCAGTCGGTGTTAAGTGTCCGCCAGGCGGTGTAAGTGTCCGCCAGGCGGTGTTAAGTGCCCGGGCCAGGCGGTGTTAAGTGTCCGCCAGGCGGTGTTAAGTGTCCGCCAGGCGGTGTTAAGTGTCCGCCAGGCGGTTTTAAGTGTCCGCCAGGCGGTGTTAAGTGTCCGCCAGGCGGTGTTAAGTGTCCGCCAGGCGGTGTAAGTGTCCGCCAGGGGGTGTTAATTTGTCCGCCAGGCGGGTGTTAAGTGTCCGCCAGGCGGTGTTAAGTGTCCGCCGGCGGTGTTAAGTGTCCGCCAGGCGGTACATGTTTATGACAGTGGAGCGCATGTTACAAGCTCAGTTTAAGCTGTGTTCGCCTGTTTTTTCGGTGTTTTTTATGCTTATTTAGACTTGTTCAGTGCAGTGAAATTATGGCATCGAAAGAGAAGGGAAGTGGTATTTCAGATAAAAAACGGGATCTTCACCTAAGACCACAGGTGTCACTATAAAAATCCAGCCTGCGCCACAAACGGGCGAGATCAACCAAACATCAAGACCTCTATAAGCCTACAGGCGCTATAGGCTCTATCAAAAAAAAATATCATAAAAACATAAAAAATAATAATAAAAAAGGTGTGAATCAAGCATTGCAGAGAAATTAGAACGTACAAAGAAGGTGGAATTATGTTTCTGTCGCCCGGGTGTGTGGACGAGTATGGTGTAAAGAAAACCAGTGAGTGATATTCACAAATCCGGACAAAACTCAAGAGAATTGCGGACATTCAATGTTGATGCAAGTAAGGATAGGAAGGAGTAATACATTTTTGACAACACATGAAAGTTTTCCTGAGAGTGTAGCCCTACATGTGTCTCACATGTCTTAACGACAACACTGGGTGCTGCCGCGGGGCCCCAAATGGGCCCGGCGTGGATGAGCGCTTTCCTTGTATTTTCATCTTTACTTATACTATATATTAAAAATAGCCATTAAAATGCGATTATATGTGTACATTCACCTAGAATGATGATATTTTCATAGCATACCAAGCAGTAATGAGCGAACCTGGAGACATACTACCTCTTCTAATACCATTTCCCCAGCAGTCGTGGGCGAGCGTGCCAAATCCAGCATTTAGCGCCAGTCACTGTTTACCTCCCAACATAGCTACACAGTCTGGTTGTGTTTGTGATTATTCCTCATTTATTTCACAGCGTGGAGGAGCGTCCCCAAAATCCAGAATGTAGCGTCAGTCACTGTTTACCTCCCAACATGTATTTTTCCTATATGTTCACACCCTTGGGAAAATACCCTCGCTCAAACGGACAATGGGTTTTTTAAACGGCCCAAACGTCTCCCCCTTTAGTCCGTTAATCGAGGGTCGATTGTATTATAGTGTTACGAGGGCGAAAATGTCTCAAGTTGAGGGGATTATTTGAGTGTAGGCGGTCTGGCTGCGGCAGTGTTAGTAGAAAAGGGTGTACCGACGCCACTACAACACAGAGAAACACCCCGCGCATAACCGAACGGCAGCCCGCGCGCCCCCTCCCTTGCCTGAGAGTTGTGTTTTGCTACCGTCGCCTTGTAAGGCCGGGGACATTCCCCCCGATATTAGTGACTGTGGTAAGAGACTGACTGTATTTTGGCCTGTGTTGAAGGGAGAGAGACCTTGAAACAGTGAGAAAGCTGTGGTGCAGTGTTCCCCGTGATCCTGCCTGTGCCTGTGTAAGGGAGGGCCCGAAGATACGAGAGTTAGGTTCCCCCTGGCATACTCGTAAAGCGAAATCTCTATAACGAAACACATAACTAATGGTAAAATATAGGTTTGGTTCCAGGACCCCATCAATTAAAGAAAAAAAAAAAAAAAAAACAATGTTTTCAAGCTAAAAAACTAGAGCAAACACAACAAAACACACAGCGTCTATATTACCCACACTGTACTACCTATTCTGTAGAAAAAGCATTCTGAAAGAGAAAATAGCACACAAAATAACATAACTGCACATTAAATTAACATAAAACATGCATAACAAGCAAAAAAGACGTTGTAATGTAGGGGACGCCGCGTGATACAAGAGAAGGTAGTGTAGCGGTCCCAAGGTTGGGGCTGCACACCTGCCCAATTACCCCTGAAGGTCAGGCCGCGCCATATGCTTAATTACCCTTCAGGTCACGCCTTGCTAGGGTGACCTGACTGCGGTCACAAGGGTTTGGGGGGCGCAACACTGCTAATTACCCCTAAATGTCAGGCTGCGCCATATGCTTAATTCCCCCTTCAGGTCTTTGCCTTGCTAGGGGTGACCTGACTGCGGTCACAAGGTTGGGGCGGCACACCGGGCTAATTACCCCTAAATTCAGGCTGCGCCATATGCTTAATTACCCTTCAGGTCATGCCTTGCTAGGGGTGACCTGACTGCGGTCCCAAGGTTGGGCTGCACACCTGCTAATTACCCCCCAAATGTCAGGCCGTGCCATATGCTTAATTACCCTTCAGGTCACAGCTTGCTGGGGGTTTGACCTCACGGGGGTCAACCAAATCCCCCTTTGTCCAGCCTGGGAGTGGTAGGGCGTGCATTTTGAACTTGAAAATTTTTACTCACCCCAGTTTGAAGGGTCGTATCATTGGATTTTCGATCTCGTATATTGAAAATAGACCCTAATTTACACATCTCGTATCATCGGATTCTCGTATACCGAATGCTCGTATAACGGGACCTCCCTGTAGTGACCTTGAACTTGTACTGCTAGTTGCTGGAATATACAACAGAAAAGGCCCCCTGTGTTTTGCCTAAGGCCTTCCCCTGAGTGTGTGGATAGCCAGACAGTGGGAAAAAGCAGCTTGGTAAGTCCTCATTTTTTCTAGCACGACCCCGGGTTAAGCTTGCCACGTTCCTCTCTCTGCCTAGCACCTGCCTGCTTCACTGCTCTCCCGAGACTAGCCCAGAGCAGGTGTTAGGAGCCCAGCTGAGGACAGCAGGGGAACCGGGAGGGGCATTGGTGTGGCCAGGCTGGACCACACCATTGATAGTGTCCGCCCGGCAACACCACCACATCAAAATTGAACTGGATAGGAGAATTGAGAAATGATTGGGCTTTTGTGACGCGGGCATTTCCCCAAAAAATCGGGTGCTAAATACGATAAGTCTAACACATTTCCAAATTATCGGAAGATAAAAACACACAGACACAACACATTACCACACAAAAAAAAAAAACATACACACACACACACACCATTACCACATCACAAAAGATAACACACACACACACACACACCCGAGATTTCTGGATAATTGAAGAGTTATTATTTTTCTAGATCAAATTTGAGTGTGTGATGTTTTGTAGTGTATTTTCTTGCATGAGATGAGAGGTAGGAAATTTTGGTTAATATTAAGTTACATATTTGTGCATACGAGTATTTGAAAAAATGTGTATGGTTTTATAACTCAATTCTTCTGCAAGTTTAGGTTTAGACGTGTGTGTGTGTGTGTGTGTGTGTGTGTGTGTGTGTGTGTGTGTGTGTGTGTGTGTGTGTGTGTGTGTGTGTGTGTGTGTGTGTGTGTGGTGTGTGTGTGTGTGTGTGTGTGGTGTGTGTGTGTGTGTGTGTGTGTGGTGTGGTGGTAATGTGTTTGTGTGTGGTGTGATATGTGGGTAGGGTGTGGTGGTGGGTGTGGTGGGTGTGTGTGGGTGTGTGGTGTGTGTGTGGGTGTGTGGGTGGTGGTGTGTGTGTGGCAATAGAAAGGCATTGTCAACACTATAAAGAGCCTACCCTTCAGCAGTGTTGCGTGTGTTTCATGTCTGCTGTAGAAGCCATGAGCAGAGGTGCAGGGCCTGTTATAAGGTACCTCGTGTAGGTGTCACGGTCTCTTGTAGCTTCCTGATTTCCCTATGTTATTATGTATCAGCTGAGAGGCTAGCTTGGTCTTGTTTTCACGGACTGTTGGATTCCGTTACTAGATGTTCCATGCTGTAAATATGGACTACATTAGGGACACTGGTGGCAGGTATAGACACAGTTACATAGATAGATAGATAGATAGATAGATGGGAATACAAATAAGTGACAAAAGATTGGTAGTACAAAATATTGACTATCTTAACCCCTTCACGCCCAGATCTTTCCTTGGCTATAAAAAATTGTCTGTTGTTGAGCCATAAAATAACGAAAAGTAACTAAATATACCAAATTAACCTAGTGGACAAGGATATAAACAGGTCATATCAAAAAACGTTGTTATAGCACAAAAAATAGTCTAATGGTACCCAAATTAAATGGCAATTAGTTCTGGTCTCAAAGGGGTTAAAAAACATTGGCTTGAAGAGCTGAATAAAGACAGGATAGATAGGTAAATATGAGAGAGAGAGAGAGAGAGGGGAGAGAGAGAGAGAGGGAAGAGAGAGAAAAGAGAGATGAGAGGAGAGAGAGAGAGAGAGAGGAGAGAGAAGAGAGAGAGAGAGAGAGAGAGAGAGAGAGAGAGAGAGAAAAGAGAGAGAGAGGGGAAGAATGTGGAAGGCAAAACCAAAGAGTTAACTATCCAGGAAATTCTCATAACAAATGCATAATATTGGGTTAATGGGTAATATAATGTAAAATGGTATGTATAAGGGTACAAATGATCATCATATTACTTTGTCTTAACATAGTATCTCTTAATCTATATCTTGGCAACGGGTTGACATCATAACCGTAATGGCCGTGGTCATATCTACCCCCAGAGCAGTGCTTCTCAACCTTTGAAGTGCTCGTACCCTTTGCGACCTCATAAATTTATCTCGTACCCCCGGTCAGAAAAAAAGTATAGCGTAAGGAACCTTTTATATACACTACTACAATACTACTAGTATACAATGTTACGTTTTTTTTGTTGCTTGTCATCAATTATGATTTTTAAATAAATTAATATAATTATAAATATAAATTCCAGCCTCCTTATAAATATATATTGAATGATTGGTCAGCCTGTCTGGTACCCCCAGGTGGTACAAAGGGACCCCAGGTTAAGAACCACTGGCCTATAGCCTCACATGCACCACACTGAGTTACGGACTACTAAGCTCAGAACTACAAACTTCAGCAAATTTAAACTTACCACAGGTCAGGCTGTGAGGAGGTACACTCCTTGGGTGAAGTCTGGTCGCTACAAGAGGCAGCGTAGTCATGTCGTTAGGACGCCACAATGACTCCCCGGCGATGTCGTTGCCAGTCGTCCAAACCCCACCTCTTACTGTCCAATGACGATTCAAATCTTTACTGAAGAGAAGACAGAAAAACCACACAGTAACATAAGGAAGCTACAAGAGGCTGGGAGACCTACACTGGTAGTTCCTTTACTTAACACTACCTACATCCACCTTTCATCCCCTTTCCCTAACACTGTCCAGCCTCCTTTTAAACTCCCTATTGACTCCGTACTAACTATCTAATACACTGAGTCCATTCCAATCATCTACCCCCTATTTTGTGAAGCAGTTTCTCCCTAAAGAACAGCTGTATTAGATAGTGATAAACAGATAAGACATAAAATAGATGTTTAGTTAGGACCAGATGACAGGGGGAGGTATACAGTAGAATACAGGCTGGAAATTTGAGAGAAAATTTGGAGACAAAACACCAAAGGCCCCGTACCAAGAGTCTGATAAGGTCACGAAAACGACCGAGGCAAGGGCCCTTTAAAAGGAATTTTTTTTGGAACGAAGAGCAGCGACGTTGCTCTTCGTTCCGGAAAATATCCCTTTTACGGTACCCTACCTCAGTCGTTCGACCTTCATCATGACTCTTGGTACGGGCCTAATGATCACAAATATTGCCTTAACCTTCTTCCTCCCTGCTTAACAGCCTTGTCTTCTCACCCTGTCTCTGGCACGCTTCCTTGTCCAAAAGTAGGTTTTTTTGAGGCGCATCTTACAGCGCCACTGCCTTGATTTCCTGACATCATGAGTGACGACAAGCTTCTTAACTCCTTCACGCCCAGATCTTTCCTTGGCTGTGTAAAATCATCTTTTGTTAACCATAAAATTACAAAAAGTAACTAAATATATCAAATTAGTTAGCGGACAAGGATACTAAACAGGTCATAGCTATTAAAACATTGCTTATATGCATTAAAATCGTCTAATGGTACTGAAATTATGTTCTTATGAAATTACGATGGAATTTACGTTGTGGGCCTCAAGGGTTAAGGATACCGAGAGTAGAATACAGGCTGGAAATTTGAGAGAAAGATGGAGACAAAACACTAATGATCACAGCAACACAACATGAAGGACATGAATGTAGCAAAACCCGATCAAAAACAACAACTATAGTCTATTTCTTTAACAAAGCAAAAATTCCATTCTATCTTAAGGTCTCATGCTTAACCCCTTGCCCCTTATACTACATGCTATATACACTCACCACCTGTGAGCAGAGTCATGGCATCGCCTCCTCAGACAAGTCGTAGCCGTTTAAGTGACGCCAGTGATGGCAACGATTACGTGCCGACTGCCAGGTGTGGCGGTGCAGGTCTCTTACGAGGGAATAATTTCTTCCAGAGTTCATTCCCTCCCACCTGTAAGACAGTGGATCAGTCTTCCTACAGCTTCCACTGCATGCCTCACACACACACAGGCAAGGCAGACACACGCACAGGCACACACACACGCACACACACACAGATACATATATAAGAAAATAAGGAAGCTACAAGAGGCTGGGAGACCTACACGAGGTAGTTCCTGTTACTTAACACTACCTACATCCACCTTTCATCCCCATCCGTAACACTGTCCAGTGTCCAGCCTCCTTTTAAAACTCCCTATTGATTCCCCACTAACTACCCCACGACTGAGTCCATTCCAATCATTTACCACCCTATTTGTGAACCAGTTTCTCCCTATTTTCTTTATAAATCTACACTTTTCCAGCTTGAATCCGTTACTTCTTGTTCTACCCTGGTTACTAGCCGTGAGAACTTTTCTTAACTCTCCTTTATTGCATCCCTTTATCCACTGTATCTGCAGTGGTTACATAAATGACACACACACACGGGGAGTTTCAAAGCTGAGCCAGTGCATTTTTTAACATGCTAACTGGGCGACCAAAATGTCTCCCAGCGATGAAAAACTGTCGCCCAGTAAGAAAAATTTTAAGCTACTGGGCGACAAGATATTTGTTCATAAAATCCTTCCTGGATACAATGGTTCATCATATCTGTGTGTGTTAGATCCAGAAGTGCACTCTTATTACTAACATATGATCTTTATTTATACACAACATACAAAAGGGTGAAGTTGATGTATCCAAAAAACTATTTTAACAGGTAGGCCTTATAGTCCGGCAGCTTAGTGAAATGATGGGGACATGCCGGATAAAAGCACCAAAATTTTTTCAGGCACTCTACAGGCTCCTAGCTATGATTTTGAGAGGGGAGACAAATGATCCCATCACTCAGATGGCTATAAGGAACGCTTCTTTATTATTTTGACATTTCCGCATGTGGAAATTAGGGTAAATGGGTTTTTTAAAAGAATAGTCATAAGGATAATGTTTATTGGATGCAAGTTATCTTATTATTATTATTTAATAACTCCAGAACAAAATATTCCAATATGGCTGTCAAAAAAACATAAATTCAATATTTATTCGACTTTAAACTCCCCTGCGGACATCGCGAAATGCCATGTAGTTTATTAGCAGAACACGAATTAAAACATACTCCTTGCAATTCAAAAATGACAGTGGTTAATCTACTGACGGTGCATTATGAAAAATAAGTATTCATTAAGCTCATTATACAACAATCATGTTCTTCCTGTACAGCTGCAGGAATGCCATGTCTTGTTAAGCACCAGTATCACAATGCAGGTATGATTCATAATTGTAATTATGTGTCTACTTCTCACATTTGCAGCTGCACAGTTCGGTGCATTTCCAGCTGGCTTTCTTGCATGAACATCTCCCGCCACAACCTGCAGCACCTTTTGCAGGCACACTTCACAAGTTCACTTACAGCCTTTGCTGCCGCAGGCTGCGAGCTCCAGACAGGAACCCAGGACTTTGTTTCTGCATCCAGTGTCCAACCGCAGCCTTCAGCAGTTGGTGTCTGTTGTTGGGCCTGGTGACAGGTTGTCCAGATGCCAGCCTGGTACACTGCACGCTTGGTGTGCTGCAGCAGGGCCTGTTGAGTTGGGGAATGTTCTCCATCGTTCTGTTTTTCTGGCAGAACAGTTCCTTTCTTGCTTCATTCACCGACACCAGAGGGCTGTCTTGTCATATATAACGACTGTGAAAACGTTCCAGCATCTGGAACTCCTGGCAATCCACAGTGATTTGTGCATGTGGATGTTTCTACGATGAAGTTGAAGGCATCTGTGACTTCGGTATAGGCACCCCATGCTTCCCAAACCGACTTTTTCCCCTTTCCAAAGAAAGAAGAAGTCGTATCACACCTGTGAAGCTGTGGAACACTGGTAGCGCTGTGGACTTCTCTTTGCCCAGAGTACTACAGATGGCATTGATGTGTTAGGAAAAGGAAGTTCTTGCCACTGCCGAAGGCGACCCAGATGTCAGCCGATGGATACTTGCTGGCTAGAAAGTGATACTTCCGATGAGGATGACAAGAACGTCAGTATCCACGGTGCGTACCAAGCATGTGGTGCATCCACTCTCTAGGGCATCTTGTAGATGGACCACAATTCTTGTGTCTGCCTCTTCGTGGTCACATGGCGGCATCGAGTGGTCAGTGCCACTGCAGAATACAGAGGCTCCAGATGTTGCAAAGACCTGCTTTCCGTCTGGGAAGGTAGTGGATACAATCTTCTCTGATAGGAACTGGAAGAGTTCTACTTGTTTGTGGGGTCACGCAGGAAATCGGGCCAATTGCCTGGGACCTTGGTCTGGTCCTGCCACCTTCCTTCGTACACCTTTCCCCCGTTTCTCTCTGGTTGATTCTTTGATACTGTTGTCCAGGTACCTGTCCCATACCACATCTACTCTCATAGAGGTTTCCAGTTGCCTCATGATGTGGGGAACAAACACTCCACTTGCATAATCGTCAAATGTAGTGATGCCAGTCACTGGGAGAGGTGTACCACAGTTACACAAAAATAACAAACTAGTGGATGTATTGCATATACGGAATATTTCTTTGCCATTAAAGGCGAATCTTGATTTCATCAAGATTTTTCTAAGTGAAAATTAGCCGTTATCACAAAAATGTTCATAGAGGCTTCTGAGTAATTGGATCGTTTGTCTCCCCTCTCAAAATCATAGCTAGGACCCTGTAGAATGCCTGAACAAAATTTGGTGCTTTTATCCGGCATGTCCCCATCCTCTTGAAATCTGGTCCTTAGCGCCCCACTATTAACCCTTTCTGGATATCCAAAGAATGTCACCCAGTAAGATTTGCTTAAAAAATGCACCAGGCTGAGGGTAACACACACACAGCCACCCCCTTGCCTCTACAATCTCTCCAAGGGCCTGATGCTGCTGTACAGGGCCAGGGCAGAGATCATAATGACTCACCTCACTGTAGCGGGATTTCTGACTATGTAGTGAAGGATGCTTAGCGGGATTTCTGACTATGTAGTGAAGGATGCTTAGCGGGATTTGTGGATGATGTAGTGAAGGATGCTCAGGTCTTGGTGATGGGTGGATGATGTAGTGAAGTAGCTCAGGTCTTCTTCGCGGGTAAACCCCACCCTCCCCGTCCACCTCATTCTTTTTCACCTGAGGGAGAAGGAGGATTACATAGACATAAGAACATAAGGAAGCTACAAGAGGCTGGGAGACTACTCTACCTAACATCCACCTCTCTTCCCTATCCATAACACTGTCCAGCCTCCTTTTAAAACTCCCTAGTGACTCCCCACTAACTACACCATAGACTTTAGAGGGAGAAGGAGGATTACATACACATAAGAACATAAGGAAGCTAGCCTATACATAGACTTTAGAGGGAGAAGGAGACTACATACACATAAGAACATAAGGAAGCTAGCCTATACATAGACTTTAGAGGGAGAAGGAGGACTACATACACATAAGAACACAAGGAAGCTAGCCTATACATAGACTTTAGAGGGAGAAAGGAGACTACATACACATAAGAACCCTAAGGAAGCTAGCCTATACATAGACTTTAGAGGGAGAAGGAGACTACATACACATAAGAACATAAGGAAGCTAGCCTATACATAGACTTTAGAGGGAGAAGGAGACTACATACACATAAGAACATAAGGAAGCTAGCCTATACATAGACTTTAGAGGGAGAAGGAGGACTACATACACATAAGAACACAAGGAAACTAGCCTATACATAGACTTTAGAGGGAGAAGGAGGACTACATACACATAAGAACACAAGGAAGCTAGCCTATACATAGACTTTAGAGGGAGGAGGACTACATACACATAAGAACACAAGGAAGCTAGCCTATACATAGACTTTAGAGGGAGGAGGACTACATGCACATAAGAACACAAGGAAGCTAGCCTATACATAGACTTTAGAGGGAGAAGGAGGACTACATACACATAAGAACACAAGGAAGCTAGCCTATACATAGACTTTAGAGGGAGAAGGAGGACTACATACACATAAAAAACACAAGGAAGCTAGCCTATAGGTGAACAAAAACTTCCATCCTTCACCCTAAGAAACCAGTTTTCATGCACTGTTCAGCCCAAGGAAATGTTCTTATATGTACTATAATAACTATTCCCATTGCTACCGTAGATAACACTAAAGTCGCCAGGTCAACGTTATTTTTGATGTACAGACGTTAGGTGGGTTAATACTTACATTTCTACACCCATGATTTCGGGAAAAGTTAGAAGGGCTATCTGGAGAGTGTGTGTCATTTTGTCTTCATCTGTGTCATAGTATGGCTATAAATGACAAATGACAACATATCACCCGAGTGGCGACCTACACTAAGATCGCAGGCTAGTGTTTATGTTCTGAGTGTCCTCCCGCCGTCTTTCGTCGCCCGGAAAAAAACTTGTACTAGTGAAATTTGAAACTGGAGTGGAAACAGTGGAGTATTGAAATTTGAAACTGTATATACTTGCAGATACAAAGCATAAAACAATGCTGAAACAGGGTAAGATTATACAGTCATGATATAAACTACTGCGTATCATCTTCAGTGGCACATACACATCAGTAGTGATGCTATAATTCGTAATATATGGCAGCTGGCGACATTAGTGCAGGTAGCGACTAGTGTTATCTACGGTAATGATGCTATAATTCGTAATATATGGCGCCTGGCGACATTAGTGCAGGTAGCGACTATACTGTTATTACGCTAGTGATGCATAATTCGAATTATGGCCCTGGGACATTAGTGCGGGTACGATAGTGTTATCTCAGATGATGTATAATTCGTAATCATGGCGCTGGCACATTAGTGCGGTACGACTATAGTGTTATCTACGAAAAAAGGTTTAAGGTAAAGATGGGAGCATACGCATCGGCGCGTGGCATTTGGGGCTCATCTCCGTGGCTTTACCCTTAGAGTCTGGGGTGGGTAAAGCCCTTTCCCCCCCGGAAAACACAAGGCTGTTTTATCCCGGTTACCACAGTTCCCCCCAGGTTACCCCAGGTACCCCTTTATAAAACCCAAAAGGAAAGGAGAACAGCTGGGTAGGCTGGTCACCGCCCTTGCCCTGCCCGGGGATCGAACCGGGGCCCGCAATTCGTAGCCGGGCTGCTACCACTGCACCACGGAGGCAATCACATACCATCTATATCTACAGTAGTGATCTAAATTCGAACATAGGGCGGCGGGTGACATTATGCCCGTGGCGACTATAGTGTTTCTACGCATGATGCTACAATTCGAAATATTGGGTGGCGACATTAGTGCAGGTACGATAGTTTTTATCTACGGTAATGACTATAATTTGTAATATATGGCAGCTGGCAACATTAGTGCCGTGGCGACTAGTGTTATCTACAAGTGTTTGCTAAAATTTGTAATATATGGCAGCTGGCGACATTAGTGCACCTGGCAACTACCTACCCCCCGAGTTTCGCGCTTCTTTCTTCGGGAGGCATAAAGCGCAAAACTCGGGGATCGCGAAAACTCTGGTATTAAAAAAACACTGTAAAAATGTTTAAATTTAGTCTGATTTTTTTTTTCTTTTTTTTTTGGGTTTGTGTGTGTGTCCTACAGCCCCGTTGGCAGTGCCCCCCGGGGTGGGATGGTGGCCCTGGGGGTTTAAAACTTGGGGTTGTCCCTACCGTATTTTACACTTATAAACTCATTTTTTTCCCCCAAAAAATATCCAAAAAATCCCCAAGCCCCTGTCCCCCAAGTGGGGGGTCTGGTGTTAGCCTGGGGTTTGTGACCCGCCCCCCCCGGGGTGGTGGTTTTGGGCCAAACACTACGTAGAGAAGAGGACTTGACTTAAATTGGGGGTCCCCAGCGGATGCTGTTTTGGTCTGAGTGGTTGCAATATCTTGTCAGCTGATGGTTGGTGACATTTTAACAGCAAAAACACTGTAAAAATCCCTTTCCCTCTCTTCTCTCCTGTCTCCTCCGTACCTCCAGAACCACAGTACCACCACGCAGGTTTAATCACTTATAAAGGAGTTTTTTTTGTGGTAAAAAAAGTAAGGGAACGGCGGGGGTGTAAGGGTAAGGTGCTACTTATTTCGAGGTGTTCCTCCCTTTATGCACCCCGGGCTGTCCTGTAGAAAAAACACAAAAAAAGGAAAAAAACAAAAGAAAAAACTACAAAAAAGCTATACTAAACCTTTTTTAATACTGAGGTCCCGTACGAGCAGTTAGGGGTTTCCACCGGCATACTCGTAAAACAAATCCTTATAACGAAAAAATAACTAATGGTAAAAAAATAGGTTTGTTTTCCCGGATCCCATCAAAATTAAAAAACCAAAAAAAAAAAAAAAAAATTTAACTAAAAAAAACATACAAAAACAAAAAACACACAGCGTCTATATTCCTACACTGTCACCTATTCTGTAGAAAAACCATTCTGAAAAAAGAAAAAAACACAAATAACATAACTGATTAAATTAAACATAAAAATAAAAGATGTCATCAAGCTCAATTTATCACCAGCCAATGATAAAATTTTTTAAAAAAATTTTCGAAACCCAAACACAAGTCGCGGACATTTTCCGGGCAAGAATGGCATGCCCGATTGCCTCTCTCCGCCTTCTTTCCCCGTCATCTCAAATAATTCTGTTTTATTTTGGGAAAGCTTTCGTTTTAAGGAGTTTTTAATGATAATAGTAAATTATAAGTGTGTTGCTAGTGTTTTTTGGGGGTGAAGGGGTATGGGTTTTAAATAGTGTATTTGTGTCATGGGGCACCCCCCGGCAAGAATTTTTTTTCCTTTGCCCCCCCGTTGCGCCTATCATAGCATCTTAAAACACCCTTATTTAAGGTGAAACAGGTGCTACATTTATATAGAAATGACACGTTATTAAACTCACCATAAAAACCAAGTTTTTATAAAACGAGTAATAAAACGTTTAACCTGCCAAACTATGTGGCGGCTCCAGCGGCGCCGCCACTCAAAAATTTTTATAAAAACCGCCGTCATCCGCCTCACCTGCGCCCTTTCCCGAAAACAGTCAGTCCCCGCTTAATACACCATAGGATTTCACCAGGGGTCATAGGATTTCAAAGGGGGTTTTCGTCCCCTACTAAATTTACCAAAAAATCTTTCCCTGGGAAGGTGTTGATATCCACCTCCGGGTTTGGGCTGGCTCTGCTGCTGCTCTGCCAAAGGGCCCCGGGTGCCCAAATGGATGAGCCCTTGCTTGTATTTTTATCTCTTTACTCATATATTGAAAGATTCCATCCAAAACAATCATTGTCTACATTCCCTAAAAATGTTTTCATAGCATACCAAAAATAATAAATGAGCCTGGAGACTTCCCACCCCTTTCTAATACCGCTCGAGCAGCGTTCCAGCTGCCCCCTTTTTTTCAGATTGATTTTTCGTACAAACCTTAGGGGAAATCTATATTTCAGTAAAGTTTTTAAATTTTTTGAAATAACTTGGTATTTTACTCACCCAGTTTGAAATTCGTAACATTGGATTTTTTCTCGTTATTGAAAATGACCCTAATGTACACATCTCTATCATCGGTTTCCCCCCCATATCGAATGCTGTAAAAACGGGACCTCCCTGTACTATCAAACAGGAAGGGAGGGAAACGTGTCCCGTAGTCTTTTGGGAGGCGGTAGCAAATGGTTGCATAAAAATATGTCAAGCTCGAGCCAAGCTTGACAGACCCTACAAAGGATACTAAACGAAAAAGGGCACAAAAGAAGTTCCGAGTGGCGTTTCGGTGATCCTTTTTATCCTTTATGAGGGCTGTAAAAAACCACTTAAAAACTTTTTCCCGCCCGTTGAGTGGGGCCCAAAAACCCCCCCACGCTGCCCCTTAAATCTACCTTCGTTGCGAGTGCATCGGGACCGGGGGGGGGGGGCAGAGCCTCTAATCACGCGTCACTATAGAATTTTGTCTGCGCCACCACGGGCGAGGGCCCCTAAGCCCCCAAAAATTAAACCCCCAGGCCTACCACCCACTCCTGGAGGTCACTGCCTAACGGCCTGCAGGCACACACACAACACACACACACACAAAAAAAAAAAAAAAAAAAAAAAAAAAAAAAAAAAAAAAAAAAAAAAAAAAAAAAAAAAAAAAAAAAAAAAAAGCAAAACTTGGGATTAAAAATCGCGGTGGGGGATATAATATTTAGGATCGGCGCGAAATCTCATAGCGTGAACTCGGGGGGGTGTGAACGTTTTCTACAGAGTTGCTATAATTCTAATATAGGGCGGCTGGCGCATTATTTCCCCGGGGCGACTATGTGTTATTACATGTGATGCTATTTTACAGAGAACTGAAATTCGAAATGCCAGTGGTCCTGGCATTTTAACTCACAAGTTGAAAAGTTGGTCTAGGGAAAAAAAAATAGGGCTTATTCCACTGCCTTAAAACCAAAAGTATACATTAAAACGATTTTCTGCTCTGTATATTGTACAAAGCTGATTCTGAAAAAAACATGTACAGGGGACGAAAAAGAAGTTGCGGTGTCTTGCTCCGTCACCCCCTTTGAAAAAATTTTTTTAAACCCCTCCCGGCGCTCCCTTTGGGGGAAATGATTGAAAAAAAAGTGTCGGGGATCTCCCCCCGGGCCCTTTGCCTTCCCTGTTTGCAGTTTTTCAAATCATTATCTTAAAGGGCAGTGCCCCCGGGGCCCCATCTTATAAAGATTTAGGTTCGTCCTAGGTTCGTCCTAACCCTGCGCCCTAAGGTTCGGGGAAAGTCTAAGACGGCCCTAAGACGGCGGCTTATACGAAGCGCTGAGCGTACATTTAGAAAGATCCAATTTTTTTGGATTTCAGAAATTTTCCTACAAAGAGTCCCCAAAAAGGGGAAAAAAAAAAAAAAAATATAAAAAAAACACAAATTAAATTTCTATGATAATTGCTGAAGACTCCAACAAATGTTATCTATAAAATAATTGTCCAGATATGCAACGTTCCGTTCAAAAAACACAAGCTTGACTTGTCTTCGCTCTATCGACGAGAAAAAATAATATTTTTGGACAAACTTTCATCCTTGGCACCCCTCTTTCAAGAAAGGGAAAAAAATGTCCATGTCCTGCGGGGGAATTTCCATGCCGAATGATGGGCAAAGGGATCTCAAGGACTCCCGGGTTTAAAAATGGACGAGGACTTCGGGGTCTTTTTTCAAAGACCCCCTATTTTTTCCGGCTAAAAATGGGTTCTTTTTCTAATGGAATGGGGTTTAAGGGACGAGAGTTTCGGGGTCTTTTTCAAGAAACCGACTATTTTTTCTTGGTTACAATGGTGCTTGGGAATACTTTGGGAGCTCCTCCTTCCGGTTTGACTAAAATGAACACCGCACGTTTGTATTTTTTTTGTACTTCACATCTGTAAAGGTTCCAGCATGCGCTCACCTTGTTAACCCACAGGCCGCTATGAAATATGGGGTGCCCAAAAATTTTTTTAAGCCCGTTAGTTGGGTTTAGGTTGGGAATCTTTGTGGTTAAGGTTAGGTTGGTTTGGGTTAGGTATACTTTGGGGGTTAAGGTTGGTTAGGTTGGGTTTAATTTTGTGGTTGGTTAGGTTTTTTAGGTATCTTTGGGGTTTAAGGTTAGGTTGGGTATATTTTGTGGTTTAAAAGGTTTGGTTAGGTTATTTTTTTACATAATGACTTTGATGATTTTTTTGGGGAGCCTAATCATTTAATTTTTCTTCTCCCCCCAAAAACCCCCGTATTCCCGCCAGTTCCCCAGGCTTGTTGGGCTATGGGGGGAGAAAAAAAGATGGGGGAAGGATTTTTTCCAAAGTTTTACCTTTCCTTTTTCAAATAAAGTTTTTTTTGCGAAAAACCCAAAAAAAAAAAGATTAAAAAATGTATACTTTGGGTTAAGGTTAGGTTGGTTTCTTTAAAACCTTTTGGTTAGGTTAGGTTTCTTTAAAAACCCTTTACATTTGGTTAGGTTCATTAAAACCTTAAGGTTATTTAAATTTTAAAAATTTTTTTCATTTTTTTCCTTTTTTTTTTTGGCAAAAAAAAAACTATCTCCTTTAGAGCAAGCCCTATTGTGGCCCAAAAAATAGTCGGGTGTCTCTGAAAACGAGCGAAACTCCGCCCTTTATTCCGGGATAGTTTTTTTCCCAAAGCCCAGTTTTAAAAAAAAAAAAAAAAATTATCCCCGAAATATTATGGTACCTTTTCCCCTTAAAAAAACTATCTCCATCGAAAAAAGCACTAAAACTTGGCCGGGAAGATTTGTCAGAGTCTTATGGGTTTTAATAAAAACCTAAAATTTTTTTTTTTTGGTTAGATTTTTGGGGTTAAGGTTGGGGGTAATTTAAAAAAAAAGGCTCCACCCTCTATTTTCTTCTTATGCAACAAGCTTGGGGACATGGGGGGAAACCGGAGTTTTTGGTGGGGGAGCACCACATAAGGGAAATAGGGCCCCCCCAAAAAAAATCCCTAAACTAGGGAATTCCCATTCATTAACTTTTTGGGAAAAATTTTCCCCGATTAAGTCTTGTACTAGGGGAATTTTCCCTGTTTTAGGGATTTTTTTTGTGGGGAGTCATATTTCCCCTTTTGGTGTGCTCCTTTTGTGGGGGGGCCACATAAGGAAAAATTTCCCCGTAAAGTCCCTGAACTAGGAAAATTTTCCCAGTTTTTAAGGTTTTTTTTTTTTGGGGGGGCCATTTTCCCCTTTGTGTGTGCTCCCCCCCCAAAAACCCCCGGTTCCAGCATGTCCCCCAGCTTGTTGGCCCTAAAAAGAAGATAGGAAAAAGAGCCTCTATTCTAAAGATGACAAAAATTACAGACTACCACCCCCCCTTCGAGCCCCCTTTTGCTGTGCCCAACCTACCCTAACGTAACGTAACGAACGTAAAAGTAAAATAAAAATACCTGACCTGCCCTAACCTACCTAAAGCCGTGTCAAACACACTTTTTCCGGCTCTTTTTTGGGATTTTGTACCAAAAGATGCCCGTAGTGGGGGCAAAAAAAATGCGCGTTTGTCACACGGCGTTTTTGGCTACGAGAATCTTCTCTGGGATCTTCCGGGACCCGCAACCAAAACTAAATAATATAACCTTATGGTCGCTGAAATTCAATACGGCCAGTAAAAGTAAAGGGTCGCCACTCATAAAATATAAACAATGTCTTTAAAGACAGTAAGAAATACGTAAGCCAACTTTGTTCAGCTTGCGTGGAGACCTTGTTTTTTTAAAATTTTCCAGGTTTTGTTTGGGGTTTCATTAAAACCTAAAAGGTTAGGGTTTGGTTTCATTAAAAACCTAAGACCCTGACAAATTTTTCCCCGGCCAAAATTTTAAGTGCTTTTTCTGATGGGGATACAGTGTTTTTAATTTTTTAAACGGTACCATAAAATTCGGGGAGATTTTTTTTTTTTTTTTTTTTTTTTTTGGGTTTGGGAAAATAAAAATCCTCCCTTAAAAATGCACCCATTGAAGACCAGGAAAAAAAAGCGGGTCTGAAAAAGACCGCAAAGTATGTCCCTTATTACCAAAATTTCTGATTAGGTTAGGTTAGATTTAGGTTTTTTTAAAGGTTTGGTTTAGGGTTTTGTTTTGCTTTGGGTAATTTGGATTAGGTTTTGTTAGTTTTTTAGGTTAAAAAAAACAAATTTTATGGTGCGCGATTTCCGGGTGGTGGCCCCCGCCAACCACCGCCAAATCCTGCGGAAAATTTACCGTTTTGTTTTGGTCATCCTCGGCCCGACAATTCTAACCTGTTTTAGTGTAATTTCTTCATTCTGGGTCTTTTAAACCCAAATTTCCCTTCCATGGCAATTGAAAAAAAATGCTGATACATATACTACCTAAATCTAGTTCTTTCAAACCAAAAAAATGTTAAGTTAGGTTAGGGTGGGGTTTGGTTATTAACAGATGATATCAAAAACAAAAAAGAAAATATCAAAACGGGAGTGGGAAAGAAAAAGTTATATTTTTGTTTTCCTGGCTTAATAAATCACGGGCTTATTCAATTTTTTTTAAATTTTTTTTTATAGTGACCCACTCTAAATCCTTTTATTTTCAAATGATACCATTTTCATCAACAGTTTGGTGGGGTGCACTTCAATCTGTATCACGATCTGATATCAAAGGGAGGAGGAACATCTACCTAAGTGAAATAACACACCGTGCTTGTCTGCACTGAGGCCGTATTTTTAGTGTTTTCTTTATATTTCATCTCCCACTAGTCTGTCACATATATAATCCCCTTCTCGGTCCAAGCGGTATCGCTTGAAAATTGTTTGTATAAAAAAGTTCGTCCGTACCTATCCTTCACGAAAAGTTTTCGGGGGGTGGCATCCATGTTTCGTCCTTAGACATCTTGCCGCCCGCCCCCTTTGTAGGACACCTCAACCCCCGTCCTAGCCAAACCTCGAAATAGGACGAGTTTAGCGATTTGTCCTCGAAATGATTTTGGGCGCCCCGCCGCCCTATTTAAAACTCAGCGGTCTAAGACGAATCCTAAAACTTTATAAAATATGGGCCCAGGAATTTGCTTCTTAGGTCACTCCCGGCCGATTTTCCCAAAAAGCACCAAAAAAATTTTGGGAAAATATTTTCGCTCAGTTTGGGTAGGGGGGTGAGCCAATTGACTGCAGACCAGATCACCCTATTCCAGCTTATTAAAACATAAGAAAATAGGGGGGGGCACTCAGTAGCGCTACCCCGCCCACATTTCATCAAATATACGTATATGGTATATATATATTGGGTGCCAAAACGCCATGGGTACTTTAAAACTTGATATTTTTAAAGGGCCCTTGTGGGATCTGTGCGTAAGGGAAAAAAAACCTTTCATGAAAAAATTTTAAAGCGAATCTTTTATTTTAGGGGTGGCCAAGTAAAATTGAAACCTGTATATGTGTACTATGTGTTATACCTGTACCAAAGTCTGAAAGGCTAGGTTCAAATTCACCCTTTCTTTTTCAAATGGCTTTCACGCACAGCCGTGTTTGGCTGGGGGACACCCAAAACCCCGACCCCACCCTCGGAGCCAAACTCCCCCTCGGGCGACTGCTCAAGGGGGCTTTCTACTTCCACAACGGGGAAAAAGAAACCGGCGCCCCCACGCCGGGCCACTGTCCAAGAGGTGCTAAAGCTCGGGGGAACCGCGGGATCCCAACGATGACGGCAAAAAGCGCCGTTCGCAAGGTGGAGGTCTTGTTAAAGGGACTGGCAGGCGCTGTGAAGAGAAAGGGGAAAGCGCGAACAGACAAGGAGGTATTTCAAGAGGCCCTCGCGACCTTTTCGCCGACGCGATGACGCTGATACGACCCGGCTGATCGCGATTTTCCAGGGGCCAACGTGAAAAGGGTCCTGAGGGATCATGCAGGGAGCTGACAGGGTGCTGGGTGCCGGTTCGGGCCCCCGGGAATGAATGGGGGCAAGAAGCGATCACGAGAACCCCGGGACGTCGCAGCTGGAAACGCACGGTGCTCGCGTCCTCCCCCCGGTTGATCCAGTCCAGCATGGGGCAGGGGGGGCTGCTACCGTGGCCGCCGGTCAACCCTCCTTAGCGACGAACCGACGTCACAGGTCTGCCCCCCAGGAGTTAGCGTGCGCCCTCGCCCGGACCGGCGTGAGGACCGCAAAGCGCTCCGCATGTCGCGGGACCGCCAGTAGCCTGGGCCACAATCCTCAGGAGCTGACCCAAATGCCGAGAGCACCCGGGCGGGCCGCGCGGCTACTTCCCAGCGGGCCGGGAAGTCAAGACACCTTCGTCCCGACACCCCCCTCTTACCGTTCACGGGGGGGGAAAGATCCTGCGGATTGCGACGGTACCGGGGTCAGCGGGCTATCCTCGCTCCGGCGACGGGGGTCCAGAAGCTCTGGGGTTTTCCCCAAGCTGGCAAGTGGGGTGGAGAGGCGATGGCGACGCCGTGGCTAAACGCTCGACACTGGGGGCTCGCAGAGCGTGTGGTGGCTTGTCGTTCGATACGACCCCCGCCAACACTGGAGCCCTTCCGTGCTTGCACCCTGTGGAGCAGAACTTGGTCGCGTCTGCTAACCCCACCCCGCCCCGGGACCATTACACGAATGGTCTGGAGAAAAGGGTTCTCTATCTGATGGGGCCGTTGCGGGTTTCCCGACTCGGGTCTTCAAAGATTTTAAGGGAAAAGTGGGCTTTCTCGACCAGAGCCAGCCGGAGCCGCCAACGACCGACGAGCTGCCCCCACCCTCCTGAAAAAGCGGGAAAACTTCTGCGGGGTGGGCCGCGCTGTATAACACCAGCACCCTGGGACACTACAAGGGGAAAGCTGGGCTCTTCTCGTCCGCTGGGTGGCGAGGGCGACGTCCCGAAGGTAAGTTTTTGGCGACCGGGCGCCATGCACCGCACGTGCTGGAGGCGCGTGCCACTAATGGGCCCAAAATTACGCTGTTTTGCGCCAAAGGGGGGCTTGCTCGCCGTGCGAGCTGTCCAGCCTCCGCCCTTTCCCCTTTTTCGTCGCTGAGGCTACTGACCCACTGGTTCAGGGGCCGTGGCCGCCTTCGCGCCGGGAAGACTTGAAACGGCCCCCGACCTCCGCGACGCTAGATTGGCAAAGGTGTGCGTGAAGCCCGCTCCGGCCTGCCTCGTTCGCCACGCTAGCGTCGTTCGAAGCCAGGGTCCAGCGCCCTCCTCGCGCCCCTCGGGGGCGGACGGGCGTTTTCCCCTTGAAGGAGCCGGGAGTGGCCGGTGACACTGGGGTTTGTCGCGGCACGTCGCGAGCCCCACACTCACCAACGAAGGCGGAGCGGGGGGGCGTGTTCCGTCCTTCAACCCCCAGCCTGACGAAGAACGGGATCAGCGGGGCCAATTCCTCTTGCAGGTTCGAGAGGCACCCCGACAAAACCCGGAACATCGCGGTTTTTCCTTCCCCGGCCAAACGAAAACAATGAGTGGCTTGGGCAACCATGATACCCCCTCCCCTAGAGGGGCTAATACTCGCTTTGAAGAGCGAGGGGGGCCAGCAGCCCAGCGGAGGAAGGGGGGGCTCAAAAGGCTTCAATATTCCAAAAACCCCCCGAGACATGTCCTTCCCTTTTAGTCCCCATCGGGGTCCCATAGGGGAAAAATCAATTGCTTTCGCCACCTTTAAATATCTTTGATTCGCTCAATTTTTCACATGCTGTTTTCTCACCACCCCCCAGTTTCCCCCTAAAGGGGGGTTCAAAAAAACCAACTTTCGTTTTTTTTTGGCACCCCAATAAAAAAATAATAAATAAATAAAAAAAATAAATAATAAATAAATAAATAAATAATAAATAATAAAAAAATAAAAAAAAAATATATATATATATATATAAAATATATATAATAATATAATTTTTAATTTTATATATTATATAATTTATTATATTATATGCACTCCGTATGAGCGCATACCTCCGGCCGAATATTTCATCAAATTTGGGTTTCCATGGCAACAGTTGTCAAATTTATTTCATCCCAAATTAAATCCTTCTTCCCCATACCAAAAAGACTTGTATCCCATTTTTGGGCCAAAACTATTTGCAACTTTTTGAGGAATCCTGTACACTAACAGACCGACGACAAAGATGGGGTGAAAACATAACCCCCCAACTCGTTGGCGGGGTAATAAGGAACTACAAGAAGCCGCGAGGGCCCACACTGGTAGTTCCTTCATCAAAATCCTACTTTACCTTTTATAACCCATCCAGCCCCTCTTTAAAGTCCCTAATCTCCGCACAAACTCCTGTCTACCGAACCTTTTCCATTCATTCACCCCCCTGTTTGTGAACCATTTTTCCCCCATTTTCCTTTTTAAAACTACGCTTTTCCGCTTGAATCCGTTTCTTTTGTTCTACCCCGGTAATGCCAAGAACTTTTTCCCACCTCTCCTTTTTAAATCCCCTTTTCCACTTAAAACTTCTATCGATCGCCCCTTACTCTGCGTATCTCGAGTGAGTGTAAATTTAATAACTTCAATCTCTTCTCATAACTAAAGTTACGCATCCCTTGTATCATTTTGGTCATCCTTCTATGCACTGTTTTTAACAAGGCTATATCCATCCTGTAATATGGAGACCAAAACTGAACTGCATAGTCTAGGTGAGGTCTGACTAGAGCCAGATAAAGCTTTAGAATAACTTCCACACTTCTACTTTTAACACTTCTGGTAATTATCTATTACACTATTAGCTCTATTTCTGGCCTCAATACATTGTTTCCTAGGACGGAGGTCTGGGCTCACCCTCACTCCTAGATCTTTTTCACCTGTCTTTTCAGCGATACATTGCGTATGGTGTATCTATTACCAGGGTTTTTTCTACCAACATTCATAACGCTGCATTTATCAATATTAAATTCCATCTGCCATCTGACTGCCCACTCGTTAAGTTTATCTAAGTCTCCCTGCAATATGTTTACATCAGACTGTGATCCAATAATCCCACCTACCTTAGTATCATCAGCAAACTTGCTGATATCACTGCTAATCCCACTATCCAAGTCGTTGATGTAAATCAAAAATAGTAATGGACCCAAAACAGACCCTTGTGGAACTCCACTTGTCACCAGTCCCCATTCAGATTTAGAACCATTAATTGCCTATTACTTAGCCAAGCTCTGATCCAACGAAGAACCTTCCCATCTATTCTATGAGCCTTAACCTTATTTAAGAGTCTCTCGTGTAGTACTTTGTCAAATGCCTTACTAAAGTCCAGATATATTATATCATAATCCTTATCATTATCTACCGTCTCATAAACTTTCCTATAAAAACTCAATAAATTGGTGAGACATAACCTACCCTTGGTGAATCCATGTTGTGAATCATTGATCAAACTATGTTTATCTAAGTGCTCTCTAATGTTTTTTGCAATAATAGATTCCAATAATTTACCTACCACTCACGTTAGACTTACGGGTCGATAATATAATTTGACTTAAGTCTTCTGTCTCCCTTCTTAAATATGGGAACAACATTTCCTTTCCTCCACAATAATGGCACATCGCCTATCTCAACCGATTTCGTAAAAATGTGCACTAACGACTCACTAACAACCTCCTTGCATTCCTTTAATACCCTGGGATAGTGGGATACAATTCATCTGGTCCTGGTGATTTAAAATTCTTCATTTTATCTATACCCTCTTCCACCATTTCCCTAGTTATCACAATATCTTTGAGTTTCTCCTCATCGCTTCCTTTGAACATCTGTTCACTTTCAGATATTTTCTGTGTATCCTCCTCGTAAACACTTAAAAATAACATTTAGACTTTTACACATATCTTCGTCCCGTATTTAAGACCTCACCCTGTCCTGACCTTAAAGGCCCCATTAATTCCCTTGTCTTGGTTTTATATACCTGATAGAACCCCTTTGGGTCACTTTTCGCCTGTCCTGCTACTTTAATTTCATAATTGTTCTTAGCAACTAGAGTTAATTTCTTCACGGTCCTCGCCATCACGTTATACTGTTCTTTGCTCACCTGTCCTGCCTTGAACCTTAAATAAATGTTTCTTTTTACTCCAATGTTGTTTTAAACTAGTGGTCTCCTTTTGGGTCACTCTTTCTCCCTTATTTCCCTATAGGAATAATTTTTTTCTGCCCAAATTTAAAATTTCTTACAAAAAAAGGAAAAACCCCCCTCGGCCCACCCCCCTTTAAAACTCTATCTGCCTGCCCTTTTGAAACATATTTCCTTTACCCTACCCCCTCTTTAAATCTCCCCCAGGTGGTTTCCTAATCCTTCATAATTGGCCTTTGTTGTAAAAAAGGGCTGAACCTAAAACAAATTGCTAAAAAAGGGTTTTTAACTTGGATATTGGATGAATAACCTCTTTTTCGGAAAAAAAATTTACCAAATTTAAACCCTTGCCGAAAGGGTAAAACGGCCGCCATCTGTAAAACCCAAAGGGGGAAGATTCCGACCCCCCGCCACAAACGGTGTTTTCCTCCTCTTACCCAAAATAATTGCTAGTCAAAATTTTTTTACCCAAAGCATGCTTTTCTCCCTTTCCCATAAAATTTTTCATCAAAATTGGTACAGTATTTTTTTTGCAAAAAAATTTAAAACGATAAATTAAAATAAAAAAATTTTTTGCAGAAAACCCACACGGGCCCCCCCAAGCCAGCTTGACATTTTTTGGTGTTTTTAAATTTGTAAAAGAAGGGGTAGCTATACTAACATAAACTAAACCGAAAAGATAGCCCCTCCCTTGTTTTCATGCTTTTTTTTTTTTTTTATACAATATGAATATAAAAGGGTAAAAAAAACAGACTAAGTACCTTTTTTTCAAGGCAACAATTTTCCATTAATTCCACATTTTCAAAAAAAAAAGGTCCAAAAAAGTACAACTTACAAAATGGAATGGTCAGTTGGTCAAATCGGGGGAAGGCTTTTTGCTACCACCACAAAACAATTCATAAACGGACCAAAGAACATTTTTGTCAAAACTAGTCACAGGTAATTTAATCATCATCAGATCTGGCTGTGGTGAGTTTGCAGTGGAGGCCTTTGAAATCACCCACAATTTTGAACATAAATCCTGTTTTTTCCCCCTTTGCATCTTGCTGTCTACACCTAAGTACAGTTCCCCTATTATACCCAACAAATTTTTACGGCCAGCGGGCAACAGCATGTTGGTTGAAATTTACCATCTGAAATTTTCCACCCACTCGTCAGGTTTAGCTGGTTTTACCTTTCCCTTTCCTAAATTTGGAAGAAAACCCAAGGCTGGGGAATTTCGTATTTGCTCTTGTTGGGGGAAATTTTTTGGCCCTCACATTTTTTGAGCTTTTTAAAACCCTTTTTCCTTAAAGCGCCTCAGTCGGAGATGATTATTTTTCCCCCCATCATTCCTTTGAAAGCACACTAAAGCCTCTCCCCAGCTTCAAAAACCTTTTCTGAACTGCTACCTTCCCAAACATTCTGCCATTTTTGAAAAGTTTTATTGTTCACCACCTTTCGAAGGGACCTCCCTTCCCCCAATTCCATGAACACTGGATTACAATCAAAACCCAGTAGTGCATGGATAAAAAGAATGTTGGAAAAAACCCAAATTTCCCCCCAAAGTTTTCCTTCTTTTTATTTTCCGACTTTCACACTTTTTGCACTAGCCTTTGGTTGTGGCGGAGTAGATTTTGTAACCGTCATCTCATTGGCTGATAACATAAAAGCCCAATAGGTCGTGTCATCTGTTCAAAAGGGTTTTTCCCCTGCTGTCCCAGTTCTGAGCAGTCTTCACAATAAATACGCACGTCCCCAGTGCGGGACTATTTTTAACAACCTCTTCCCCCAACTTTTTCCCCCAGAAATTTGTTTAAAAATTGTTTTTTTCTTGATTGCTAGGAAAACATCTTTTAATTTGAACCCATTTTAGGGGTCAGTAACCCCTTAACCCCAAACAGAGGCCCCTGCTCGGGTGGGTGAGTCCCCCGTTTTTTGGGGAGGGCCACTTCATACCTCAAAGACAATGCATGCTTTTCCATATCAGTTGTGACATATCTGCGTATCGGGCACAGTCTCACAAATGTGTGACCTTTTTGCAGGGGGGCTTTTGGAGTAGGCTCCACCCCTAAGAGATCGTGGATTGAAGATGTGGACCCGATTTAAGGGAATCAGTTCCCATATTGCGTCTGCCAAAACCGGGTTTCTTTTCCTCTCGCGGGGTCCCAAGAATTAAAAAAAGCAGGGGGGTAAACCCCAAAGTCATCTGGAAATGTTCTTGTGCTGCTGATTGAGGGTTCATTGGGAGATACCACACAGTCCTGGGAAAAGGAGTTGTGGATCAGTCTCAACTGCTTCATCTTTGTGAGCGAAACTTTTGACCCAAGTGTATTTCCGATCCTTTTTTTAAAGTGTACTCGTGGACATTTTTTTTTCCCAAACCTTGAAACTATGATTGTCCCCTATGGGGTTTCTTTGTCCAATTCACCTTTTTTTTCCAGTTACTCAAATTGAAATGCTGGAAAGGGCGGATCTTCCCTGAAAGGGTATATGTTGAGAAAAGCAAAAGAGCTTCCCTGTATCCCCCCACTCTCGCTCTTTTTTTGCTGAAGAGCCTCCTGGGGCTGGTCATAGTGCCCATAAAGAATGCCTCTAGTTCTTGCATTGTAAAATGATTTTAGCACACGGGCATGATAGCGTTCCAAAAATAATCGTTTTAATTTCGTCCCTTTCCCCTGCCCTGAGTAAGACCTCCAGACTCTTATGCTTCTCATTTGTACCCGCCAAAACCAAATCAAAAAACAAACAAATCAAATCAATAATAATTGAAAAAGCAGTTATATTTATATAAAGTAGATATATTTTAAATTTTACTCACTAAATATTTATTTAACTACAAATTTATCTGGGATTTTAAAATACCCGACTAGGGAATTCCCAAAAAAATTTATGCCAAAGTCAATTATAGCTACATCATAGCTATATTTAAATTAATATTTTTTTTTTTTTTAAGGTCCAATTTGGGCAAAAGAGAAAGAAATTCCCCCTTCGTTTGGGCCCCTTAAATTAAATGTATGAACTGCGGATTCAAACCTGTCATTCTGGTTGTGTCATATTAGTTTTCCCCGGCTCCCCGTGTATGTTCAGTAAACATGCCCAAAAAAAATGAGTAGTAAGAATTGACGCTGTTTAGTTAAAGACATTTTTACAGCAGAAAAATAAGAAAAAGAGAGTGGGGCAGAAAGTGGGGAAAAAAATTTTAAAAGGAAAAACGAGATGAGATTAAGGAAAAAAAAGAGATGGGGTTAAAGGAAAAAAAAGCTGGGGAGAGTGCTTGCCAATGATGGCGGCCCTTGACCCCTTTTTCGGTTTTAATTTTTTTTCCAAACTATGTACCAATTTTTTATGAAAATTGTATGGGAATGGCAGTACTAGTCATGCATTTGGTGTAAAAAAAATATTGCCCACTTAAATTTTAAAGGTAAAAGGAGGAAAAAAAACCCTTTGTGGGGGCGGGTCGGAGATCTTCCCCGTTTTGGGTTTACGATGGGGGCCTTGACCCCTTTCGGCAAGGTTTTTTTTGGTAAATTTTTTTTATCCGAAAAAGAGGGTTTTTCATGCCCCAAAATTTCCCAAATTAAAAAAACCTTTTTTACAATTTTTTTGAGGTTCTGCCAAAAAAAAGCTAGATTGACTGGACTATTCCACTGTCACCACCTGCCCTTGACCGATTTACCCTTGGGAACCTTTTCTCCTCCCTTCCCCCAAACCCCTTTTTTAACCCCTCCCGGGGTTTTTCTTAATCCCGCCAATTGGCCTTTCTGAAATTAGGTATTCTTTGTTTGTTGACACTTGATTTTAACTTCCCTTTTTAAAAACAAACCGATTTATAATGACATATTATCTAACTTCCCACCAACCTCCAAAATCTTAAAATAAAAATTTTCCCTTTGCGGGGGATTCCCGGAAAATGGTCCAAAAATATAGTTTAACAAAACCCACACCGTCTCGGATTTTTTGAAAATTGGCTCCCAGGGTGCTTTTTTTCCCAAAAAACCGATTCTGCAATTTTAGCTTATCCTTATAGTTCAAAAGTTAGGGGCCCCGTGAAATTTCGAAAAAAAAATCAAAAAGTCCTTGACCTTAAATTTTTTGAAAGGTCATGCTTCCATTATAAGACCTAGAACAAAAAGTTGTACATGTTTTTTGTTCAAATAAGCAGGGGAAACTTCCTACACTTAAGAATTTTTTGTAATACAATTTGGAAAAGGAAAATAAGAGTTGACCTCCCTACTTTGACCCTTTAAGCCCCAAATGACAAAAAAATTTATTCACCAAAAAAAAAAATTGACCACTTTACTAGGGTTGCAAAAAAAATTTACTAATATTAATCGTTTAAACCGCGAAGAGGCTGCACCCCCAAAATGCAAAAAAAATTTGTTCCAGGGTGTGAAGTTGACATTATGGGAAAAAAATAAATATTAGTGAAGTATAAATACTTCAATAATTTTATTAGTTGCAGGTATTTACTATACAAACATTTTTTTTTTTCTAAAGTCAACTTTCATCAGCCGGAATCAGAAATGCCATTTTTTTGGTGGGGCAGCCCTCTTCGCAGTGCCCCAGAGTTTAAACACTTTCATAATCGCTAAATTTTCATCTTTTCGAACAAGGGTAAAAAGGGGACGTGTTGATCCATTCAAGTTACACAAAAAAGAGATTTAACTTTTTTGGCTCAGTGTCGAGTGTTTGGGAGGTACTATGCCCAAAAAAGGGCCAAAAGGAATTTTGGGAATAAACCGAAAAAAAAG
>JACEEZ010021977.1:0-15000 GCA_016584305.1 Chionoecetes opilio
CCTCCCCCAAACACGAATTTCGCCCCATCTATCTGCGTGACTCTACCGCCGCAGGATACACAGAAAACGCGTGAAATCCAGTGAATTAAGAACATAAAAGTACCCAATCTAGTAAACTAATAACTAAAAGATGCCCAATCTAGTAAAATAAGAACAGAAAGGTGCCCAATCTAGTGAATTAAGAACAGAAAAGTGCCCAATCTAGTGAATTAAGAACAGAAAAGTGCCCAATCTAGTGAATTAAGAACAGAAAAGTGCCCAATCTAGTGAATTAAGAACAGAAAAGTGCCCAATCTAGTGAGTTAAGAACAGAAAAGTGCCTAATCAAGTGAATTAAGAACAGAAAAGTGCCCAATCAAGTGAATTAAGAACAGAAAAGTGCCCAATCTAGTAAATTAAGAACAGAAAAGTGCCCAATCTAGTGAATTAAGAACAGAAAAGTGCCCAATCTAGTGAATTAAGAACAGAAAAGTGCCCAATCTAGTGAATTAAGAACAGAAAAGTGCCCAATCTAGTGAATTAAGAACAGAAAAGTGCCCAATCTAGTGAATTAAGAACAGAAAAGTGCCCAATCTAGTGAATTAAGAACAGAAAAGTGCCCAATCTAGTGAATTAAGAACAGAAAAGTGCCCAATCTAGTGAGTTAAGAACAGAAAAGTGCCTAATCAAGTGAATTAAGAACAGAAAAGTGCCCAATCAAGTGAATTAAGAACAGAAAAGTGCCCAATCTAGTGAGTTAAGAACAGAAAAGTGCCTAATCAAGTGAGTTAAGAACAGAAAAGTGCCTAATCAAGTGAATTAAGAACAGAAAAGTGCCCAATCTAGTGAATTAAGAACAGAAAAGTGCCCAATCTAGTGAATTAAGAACAGAAAAGTGCCCAATCTAGTGAATTAAGAACAGAAAAGTGCCCAATCTAGTGAATTAAGAACAGAAAAGTGCCCAATCAAGTGAATTAAGAACAGAAAAGTGCCCAATCTAGTGAATTAAGAACAGAAAAGTGCCCAATCTAGTGAGTTAAGAACAGAAAAGTGCTCAATCTAGTGAGTTAAGAACAGAAAAGTGCCTAATCAAGTGAATTAAGAACAGAAAAGTGCCTAATCAAGTTAATTAAGAACAGAAAAGTGCCCAATCTAGTGAATTAAGAACAGAAAAGTGCCCAATCAAGTGAATTAAGAACAGAAAAGTGCCCAATCTAGTGAATTAAGAAAATAAGTGCCTAATCTAGTGAATTAAAAACATAAAGTTGCCAAAATCACTCGCGCACACGCTCAAACGCACACACTATTAATTTTGACACATACTTTATAAAGAATTGCAAACGGTCATCCCCTTCCCTTACGCATTTAACAGCCAACAAATGCGTCAATTAAATGAATTAAATGTGTCAAAGCAAATGTATAATTATATATTTTCTTTGCCTTCTGATCATTACTTGTTATATCGGTGCTTTACGTAGTACTGGTAAAATAAATAACAAAAATAGCAAGTCAAATAATATGAAAAGTAGCATATTAATGTTTACATAATTGATGATCACACGATTTGCATTAAGTATGTGTGTGTGTGTGTGTGTGTGTGTGTGTGTGTGTGTGTGTGTGTGTGTGTGTGTGTGTGTGTGTGTGTGTGTTGTGTTGTGTGTGTGTGTGTGTGTGGGGTTGTGTGGTGTGGTGTGTGGTGTGTGTGTGTGTGTGGTTGACCTGCAGGCGAGGTCAACAGGCGAGGTCAAGAGGTAAGGCAGGTGAGTCAAAGGAACTGGAAGCCAAAGTTATCTCAAATCCTGATTAGTCGAGGGATTCCAGACATCATTTCTTTCCAAGTTTTTACGAAAGCCTTCTTGACTATTTTCACCTCTCTCTCTCTCTCTCTCTCTCTCTCTCTCTCTCTCTCTCTCTCTCTCTCTCTCTCTCTCTCTTCTCTCTCTCTCCTCTCTCTCTCTCTCTCTCTCTCTCTCTCTCTCTCTCTCTCTCTCTCTTAGGGGAATCAATCAGCCTGGTTGATGTGGTAGCCATCATCGACTTTCCTTTTATGTCAGTCTCTAGGGCAAGGTATGGGAGGTAGTAGTAAGAGAGGGGTGGTGTAGAGGTGGACGTAGGTTGGAGGAGCGGTAGAGGTGGGCGTAGGGAAGGGTAGAGGTAGACGTAAGAAGAAAGGGAGTAGTGGTGGACGTATAAGGGGAGGGACCGGGAGGGTATAGGTGGACGTATGTGGGTAGAGGAGGACGTAAAGGGGGAAGGGGTAAAGGTGGGTGTAAGGTGGGGGCCAGAGGGGGACGTAAGAGGGGGGGAGGGGTAGAGGTTGATGCAAGGTGGGGGGGCAGAGGTGGACGTAAGGGTGAGGGGACAAAGAGGAGAGCACAGGGGGACACTATTAAGTGGCTGAAATGGAAATGCTCTCAGGTTATTGGCATTATATATAATCTTTGTTTTTCTCACATTTCCTTTTTGCTCTATCCATTATTTTCCTCTATGACATGGCGTGTTCTTTAACCGTTTGAGACCCAAAACGTAATTTCCATTGTAATTTGACTACCAATAGACGATTTTAATAGATATAAGGAATATTTTATAGATATGACCTGTTTATTATCCTTGTCCACTAGCTAATTTGGTATATTAAGTAACTCTTCGTATTTTTGTGGCTAACAATTCAGACGATTTTATATAGCAAAGGAAATATCTGGGCGTGCAGGGGTTACAGGTTCAGAGATGGAATTGTAGTGATTTCTGAGTACATGTATAACTATTTTTTATATGATGTTCTGACAATGCAATATCCTGGCAACTGTTTTGTGGTGATTTATGTGAAATTGCCTGTGATTTGTTATTTCCCACTACAATTATGTATCAATTAAATATCAAGTGATGAGAGGGATGTACTCTTTCATAGGGTATCATCCGCAGTGAGGCGCCGCGGGGGATAATTACACGAACGGAAAATGCTAATACAGTCGACCAAAATATTAACAAACATTACCTTGATCATTATGAGTCTCATGTCTAACAATTGTAGAATTATCACCACCAATATCAATGCAATTATCACGACCGCCACCATCACTTCTATTTTATTCCTCTTTTTTCGCATAGCCCCATCGGTAAATTTGTAAACAATAAAAGAATTCACACCTTAATCTATCAATTATTTGTAGCTAATAAGGTACTCCTACAGGTATTGCCTCTTTATTAGAAACTAGAAATCGGAGGAGAACAGAAGCGGGAAACAGAGAGATAAGGAAGAAAAATAAACAGTGGAACATATAGATAATTATCGATACGTACGAGTCTTGAAGATTAGATAAATGGCTCACTTCTGTTACTTACTCGTTACTTAGTCTTATGTGTGCGTCGATCAATCTTACCTGAAGCCCCCCCCCCTTTCTCTCTCTTTCTCTTCTCTCTCTCCCTCCTCTCTTTCTCTCTCTCTCTCTTCTCTCTCTCCGTCTCTCTCTCTCTCCCTCTTCTCTCTCTGTCATCTCTCTCTCTCTCTCTCTCTCTCTCTCTCTCTTCTCTCTCTCTCTCTCTCTCTCTCTCTCTCTCTCTCTCTCTCTCTCTCTCTCTATCCTCTCTCTCTCTCTTCTCTCTCTCTTCTCTCTCTCTCTCTCTCTCTCTCTCTCTCTCTCTCTCTCTCTCTCTCTCTCTCTCTCTCTCTCTCTCTCTCGCATGGCCTGCGTTACCATAACCCAATAAGTAGGTAGACTGGTAACACACAGAGTGAAAGACAATCTTGATGTTAATATATAACACAATATTGCTGACCCTAACAAGGCGGAGGGATCAAAGAGTAAGGATGAGAGGGAAGGATAAGGAAGGAGAGGCACGTGTTTAACCTTTCCTGATACCGATCCCACTGCTCCTCTTTCTCTTCTGTTCTTCTCCTTCAGGACAAAAGGCTACTTAATCCTTACTAACTCTCTTCTGTGGTAAGGTAAAACATCCGCATTGCCAAGTCTGATCCCCTGACCCCACCACTCCCTGCCCCTCAGCCTCCTCCCAGGGTGATGGCACAACAAAAACAATAGATGTACTCCAGACATTATCAGATGGAGACACGCAGGGCGGGGCTCAGGTCGCGCAGCCAGACAAGCGTCAAAAAGGTGGCGTCGAGCTCAAGTCATTGGTGGATAAAATAAACGTGAAAATGGGGATCCAAAATTAATAGGGAAAACGCGAAAATAGGGATCAAATTAGTACCAATTAACGATTAGTTATTGATGAGAGTGTAAAGGGAAATGAAAGAGTAAAGACGAAGTGATTTATATGTAATGGATGAATGTCGACTACAGGTAAAATGAGAGTAAAGAACGAAAAAAACCCTTCTAGACACAAATTGACTAAACGATATAAATAACATTTTAAAAACCTCACTTCAGCAACGTATAGCAATGATAAAGATAGTTATATTTACATGATGGTAGCATGTCAGTTCGTCAAAAGGGCAGAGGCGAGAGAGGTGTGATATGAAGATGCTTTCCTCTGCACCAATCAGTATTGGGCAATACTCGATCAAAGACTTTCAGCAGCAGGCAACAGAGCGTGAAGGACTCAGGCACTGACGATGGCAGTGTTGTTTTTGTTAAGAAAAAGAAAAAGGAGATGAAAGAGGAAGTGGGACGTCAGGTGTCAAGTGCAGCAGTGTCGCCAGAGATCAATATCCTACCACGAGCGGATGAAAGTAATTAACTTAAAAATACCTGCCTTCAAAATCCTCTTCTTCCTAAGTCAGGTAAATACACCTTTAGACACACAAACACTTGACGGATATAAAACCAAATGGGAGGAGAACAAGTGCTTTCCTACGAACACGATCATATTCTATACAGCTCATACTTGACAACCCCAGGAACATCATTATTGAAATGAATGATATCAAGGAGTTCATACCAGGTCACAGCACTCAGGAGAGCCACAAACACCATGTAGGAGGTCACAAATGAGCATATTGTCAGAAGGCAGCAGGTATCTCAAGTGGGAATCAGCAAATCATTAATATACGCTGGTCTATATATGACTGTGACGTGGGTAGCTAAGTGGTAGACATGATTATTCGCCTTACCCCCCTATGGCCTTTACTCTACGCCTTCCTCCTCCTGAATGATACCATTTTGTGAGGCCCCGTAATAACTAGATTGTCGCGAAGGGAGACACATTGGGGTAGATGTACAGCCGAGTGCATTTGCCTCAGTTGGGCGAGACAACGTAACCAAAACAGGGTGAGAAATCAAGGGTTCTATCACGTATAGATCCAGAAAGATTATGGGTGACAGTTCCAAAATATATATATAATAAATTGAACGTGTATATAAATTCCACTGACAGGATGAACAGGAAGGCGACGCTATCATGAACGCGAGGACCCTTTCGACCTTCCAACCTTCAGAAATCGGATTGAGGATAAATTCTCTTTGGTGACGCCCGTAAGGAAGACGAGACTGAAAGTGGAAAAGAAAAACAAGAGAACAGACGCCAGTGTGACCTCGTCGTAATGGTGAAGAATGAGACGTCTAGACAGTCATATTTCAAAGCCTGAACACTAGGGTACGCCGTAGGTCCAATGAAAAGTGAAATATAGATTATTTCGAATTTGGCAGTGTTTTCTTATGTAAAATTTAATTTTATGGGTGGTTTGTCCTCTTCAACTTTTTGATTTGAGCAATTCTTGCTATGCAAAAATGGACTTTTATATTTATATGCAAAACATAGCTTAAAGTGCGATTTTGCATAGTAATAATTGCTCAAATGCAAAAATGGAATACCAAAGTTGAGAAAAAGAATTTTTGTTATACGGCGTACCCTAACCAGGGTACCAAAATAGTTGGATTGGGTTACGATGGGAGGAAGGACAAGACCAGGGCGATGGTGCCCGACAGCTATGGGAAACTGCACCCAAGGTTGATCAGGGAGGAGCATGTGCCAGTGACAGAGGAGCCATCTGGAAGGTACCTTTGACACTTTGTACCAGAGGACCCGGTGCCACATGAGAAGCCTGCGTTCAAGGTGGCTCAGGCTCTCTATGATCTGCTGGTGACATACGACTCCACTGACTCACTGATCGTACTGCAAGGTGACTCAACTAGGGCCAACATGGGGTGGAAGGGTGGTACTCACGCCCATTTGGAGAAGATGCTGGGACGCAAGCTCTTCTGGAGTATATGCGTTTTGCACACAAACGAGTTGCCCCTGCGCCACCTTATCACCAGCATCGACGGGCCTACCTCATCTGACACTGGCTTCACGGGTCCAGTGTGCAGTCTGCTGTCCAGCGTGAATGAGATGCAGTACAACGCAGAGTTCAGAGGAGTGCCAGGCGGTGAAGATCTCACGGAGATACCGGAAAATATCCTGGTCAACATGTCCACTGACCAGCAGGTCTCCTACCAGCTGGTCCAGGCTGTGAAGCGGGGCGTTCTCCCGTCCGAGCTGCAGGAGATCAAGTGTGGCAAGGTGTCCCACTCCAGATGGCTCATCACAGCCCAGTCGCTCGTGTACATGTGGACCAGAAAGCATGGACTTAATGGCAAAGAAGTGAACACCCTGGAAATCCTAGTCAAGTACTGCCTGCAGGTGTACTTCAAACTCTACTACGACATCAAGGTTGACCACAGACTAGAGGACGGCCCCAAGCACATCCTCACGCAGCTCAGAGTGATGAGGTCGCAGCCCAAGAAGGTCCAAACAGCTGTGACCTTCTATGTGCAGACAGGAGCATGATTCGCACACTCAGAATGTGTCCTCCTCTCGCTGATGGCGAGTCAGAGTGAGGACGACCGCAGGTTCGCCGTGACCCAGATTTTGAAGCTGAGGGCTGGCGAGGAGTATGGGGACACCATTTGAAAGGGCCCTGCATCACACCCAAGCTGAACTTGTCAGCCACCAGCTTGCAGATACTGATCAGCTGGCAGCCTGGCCAGGTGCACGAGCCGGCATTCACCTGTTCACTGTCCGGGGATCAGATCCAGGAGATCCTGGTCAAGCCATACGAGGTTCCGGAGTTCTCTATCCACACTCAGAGCACCGAAAGAGTCGTGAAGCAGGTGACAGAGGCTGCGGCAGCAGTGGTGGGGCAGCAGGCCAGAGACGGGTTCATCCGGGCTCGGGCCCACCACCGGGAGACCATGCCCTGCTTCAGGTCTAAGAAGGACATGATGGACACGTTCGAGGCCAACGTAGAGGCTGTGACACTGTGATGTAGTGCCTGATGAACCAACTGATCAGAAAGAGCTTACCACGCTAGTCATTTGGAACTCATATTGGTGCATGATGCAATACACAGGACCAACCGGACACTGTGTACTCATTTAAGCATTATTCGATAAGGGTGCAATATAAAAGTGCGATTTTGCATAGTAAGATTTGCTCAAATGCAAAAATGGAATAAACTAAAATCGTCTTAAAATTCGATTTTACATAGGAAATTGGCATGCCAAAGTTGAAAAAAAGAGTTGTTGTTATACGGCGTACCCTACTGAACACCTGACCAGCGCGACCTCATCAACCCCTTGAGACCCAGAAAGTAATTTGCATTGTAATTTGGGTACCATTAGATGATTTTAATTAATATAAGCAATACTTTATAGATATGACCTGTTTATTATCCTATTCTACAAGCTTATTTGGTATATTTAGTTGCTTTTCGTTATTTTATGGCTAGCAACTGACTATTTTTTATATGGAAGGAAAGATCTGGGTGTGAAGGGGTTAACCTCACCGATAGCTTCCCTTGCACTCACGCTCGTTCCTTTAGTGATTATCATACCTGGAGAACATATTTAGTGTTGGACAAAATGAATATCAAACCCAACAAAATGAATATCAAACCCAACAAAATGAATATCAAACCCAACAAAATGAATATCAAACCCAACGAAATTAATATCAAACCCAACAAAATGAATATCAAACCCAACAAAATGAATATCAAACCCAACAAAATGAATATCAAACCCAACAAAATGAATATCAAACCCAACAAAATGAATATCAAAACCCCAAAAAATGAATATCCCAAAACCCCAAAAAAATTAATATCAACCCAACAAAATGAATATCAAACCCAACAAAATGAATATCAAACCCAACAAATGAATATCAAACCCAACAAAATTAATATCAAACCCAACAAAATTAATATCAAACCCAACAAATGAATATCAAACCCAACAAAATGAATATCAAACCCAACAAATGAATATCAAACCCAACAAAATGAATATCAAACCCAACAAATGTATATCAAACCCAACAAAATGAATATCAAACCCAACAAAATGAATATCAAACCCAGCAAAATTAATATCAAACCCAATAAAATGAATACCAAACCCAACAAAATGAATATCAAACCCAACAAAATGAATATCAAACCCAACAAAATGAATATCAAACCCAACAAATCAATATCAAACCCAACAAAATGAATACCAAACCCAACAAAATTAATATCAAACCCAACAAAATGAATACCAAACCCAACAAAATGAATATCAAACCCAACAAAATGAATATCAAACCCAACAAATGAATATCAAACCCAACAAAATGAATATCAAACCCAACAAATGAATATCAAACCCAACAAAATGAATATCAAACCCAACAAATGAATATCAAACCCAACAAAATGAATATCAAACCCAACAAATGAATATCAAACCCAACAAAATGAATATCAAACCCAATAAAATGAATATCAAACCCAACAAATGAATATCAAACCCAACAAAATGAATATCAAACCCAATAAAATGAATACCAAACCCAACAAAATTAATATCAAACCCAACAAAATTAATATCAAACCCAACAAATGAATATCAAACCCAACAAAATCAATATCAAACCCAATAAAATGAATATGAAACCCAAAAAAAATAATATCAAACCACAAACAACAATTCAAAAACGAAAATTAAAACTGGGAACTAAGGAAAGAGAGCTTAGGGTTGAATGAATACTTAATTAAAAAGGCAAAACTTAAATATTGTGGAATAAATAATTATGATTGACAAAAGGGGAGAAAAGTGTTGATTAAAACAGGACGGGGAATGGAAGGCAAATGTTTACTACAAAGTTATTCAAATACATAGGATAAATATTGAAGGAGACGATCTACCAACTTCACTCTTGCGTTTACTTATGGCAAGACGACCGAACTACGAACAGCAACGGTAGTGGTGGTGGTGGTGGTGGTGAAGGTAGTGGTGGTGGTGGTGAAGGTAGTGGTGGTGGTGGTGGAGGTAGTGGTGGTGGGGGTGGTGAAGGTAGTGGTGGTGGTGGTGGAGGTAGTGGTGGTGGTGGTGGTGGAGGTAGTGGTGGTGGTGGTGGAGGTAGTGGTGGTGGTGGTGGAGGTAGTGGTGGTGGTGGTGGAGGTAGTGGTGGTGGTGGTGGTGGAGGTAGTGGTGGTGGTGGGGGTGAAGGTAGTGGTGGTGGGGGTGAAGGTAGTGGTGGTGGTGGTGGAGGTAGTGGTGGTGGTGGTGGAGGTAGTGGTGGTGGTGGTGGTGAAGGTAGTGGTGGTGGTAGTGGTGGTGGTAGTGGTGGTGGTGGTGGAGGTAGTGGTGGTGGTGGTGGTGGTGGTGAAGGTAGTGGTGGTGGTGGTGGTGGTGGTGGTGGTAGTGGTGGAGGTAGTGGTAGTGGGGGTGGTGGTAGTGGTGGTGGTGGTGGAGGTAGTGGTGGAGGTAGTGGTAGTGGTGGTGGTGGTAGTGGTGGTGGTGGTGATGATAGTGGCATAGAGTTGTATAATATATAGAAAGGTTTTGTTTACCTTTAGCATGAGAGAGTGAACAGTACTAGAAGAAGGGAGTGTGAGGAGGAGGTTGAGTGGGTGTGGCAATGGAAGGAGGGACAACAGAGAAGGAATGAAAGAATAGGTGTCGGAGGAGAAAACTAGCTCTCTCGCGCGCACACACACACACACACACACACACACACACACACACACACAACACACACACACACACACACACACACACACACACACACACACACACACACACACATCTCTCTTGTGTTCTAATCTCTAAAGAGATTAGAACATATTCGAATGTAACTCTTAAAAATTTTAGTAATGACGTAAGCCAGTTATCTTGGAATGACGTTCTACAGAGCCAACATGCAAATGAGTTCTACACAATATTCCATCATAATTTTGATCAACTATATCAGAAAACACTTTCCAGTAAAAAAAAATCCGTATCCGCACCCAAGATAACATCAGCCCTGCATTACCTCGGCCCTAAAAAAAACAGTATAAATAAAGAAATAGACTGGAAAAGCTCGCAAAAAAATGGCCCTTAACTTATAAGGAGACCTATCGTATTTACAGGAACAAATTAACTTCTATATTAAGAGAGGCAAAACATAAATATTATAAAGATCAACTCAAATCTAACCAAGGTAATCCTAAGTCACATTGGAAAACAATTAATTCAATAACTGGCAGAACGTCAAGCACAACCAATAAACATCAAATAGAGTTACAGCCACCTTGTGTAGACACTTCTGACAAATTTAACGAACACTTTTTAAGAATGGGAAACATTGCAGCAAATGTCAATGAAAATTATGTCAAGTATTTACCTAACCCTCCTCTTTTTTCTCTATATCTAGCACCAACTAATCGTATAGAAATTGAAAAATATATAAAATCACTCAAATCTACCGCTTCCGGAGTTGATGACATCAGTTATAGTCCTAAAATATATTTCATCTTTACTGTCACCTCCCTTGATGCACATTTTCAATCTGTTCTTGAAGACAGGAATTTTTCAAGAGACTTTAAAAAAAGCTAAAGTATTTCCCTTACACAAATCTGGCAAAAGAACTGATATTAATAATTATAGACCAATCTCGATTTTACCAGCTTTCAGTAAGATACTAGAAAAAATTATTGCGCATCGTTTAGTGGATTACTTAGAAAATAATAATATGCTCACTTTCTATCAGCATGGTTTCCGAGCTATTCATTCTACAGAGTCAGCAATTCTTCAGTTTGTCTCCAATGTTTACAAGCTATTAGATGAAAAATATTATGTTACTAGCCGCAAAGCCGCCCTCCGGGCGGACTTTTTGGCTAGATCCTGCGGAGGGCTATTGGTGGGCCTTCGGCCCACCACCTGTGTTTGGTGGGCCTTCGCCCACCAAACATGACTCTCCAGAGAGCCCTCAACTTTCATGAAATCAGGATGTAGAAATGTATGTATGCCCCACCCATCACCCCCTACCATACCCCACCACACCACCATCCAACCCCACTCTCATTCAGACTCAGCCCATTCTCACCTCACCACCCATTCACTACCATTACCANCGGGGGGGCCCCCCTGGGGAGTATGGGGCCCAAACCAAAAAAGTTTTGTAGACCTTTCGAAAATCAAACCCCCCAATCCAAGGGGCCCGGGAAAAACTTGGGGGGGGTTTTAAAAGGGCCCCCCCCCCAAAGCTTGCAGAATTAAACTGATACGGGCACCCTGGCGGGTCACGACCCGGGCATTCACCTTTCACTGTCCGGGGATAGATCCGGAGACCCGGTAAACCATACGGGTTCCGGAGTTCTCATCCACACTCAAGCACCAAAAGGTCGTGAAGAGGTGACAGAGGCGCGGCAGCAGGGGTGGGCAGCAGGCCGAACGGGTTCATCCGGGCTGGGGGCCCCCACCGGGGACCGCCTGCTTCCGGGTCTAAGAAGGACATATGGGGCACTTCGACCCAACGTAGGGGCTGTGACATGTGATGTAGTGCTGATGAACCAATGATCAGAAAGAGTTTTACCACGTAGTCGGGAACCCTTTTGGGTGCTGATGCAATACACAGCCCAAAACCGGCACTGTGTCTCTTTTAAGTTATTCATAAGGGGGCAATAAAAAATGCGTTTTTGCATAGTAAGTTTTTGGCTCAAATGAAAAAAATGGAATAAACTAAAATCGTCTAAAATTCGATTTTAATGGGAAAATTGGCACCCAAAATTAAAAAAAAGAGTTGTTGTTATACGGCGTACCCTATGAACCCCGACCACGGACCTATCCCCCCTTGAGACCCGAAAGAAATTTCATTGTATTGGGTTTACATTAGATGATTTTAATTAATAAAAGCAAACTTTATGATAACCATTTTTATTATCCTATTCTCAAGCTTTTTTGTATTTTTAGTTGTTTTTCGTTATTTTAGGCTACAACTGCTATTTTTTTTTGGGGGAAAGATCTGGGGTGAGGGGTTAACCTACCCATAGCTCCTTGCACCACCTTTCCTTTTTTTGATTATCATACCCGGGGAACATTTAGTTTTAAAAATGAAAATCAACCCAACAAAAAATATAAAACCCAAAAAAATGAATATCAAACCCCAAAAAAAAATATCAAACCCCAAAGAATTAATATCAAAAACCCAAAAAAAATGAAAATCAAACCCAACAAAATGAATAAAAACCCAACAAAATGAATTCAAACCCCAAAAAAATGAATATCAAACCCAACAAAAAAGAATATCAACCCAACAAAAAAATATCAAAACCCACAAAATTTAAATTCAAACCAAAAAAATAATACAAACCCAACAAAATGAATATCAACCCAAAAAAGATTTTCAAACCCCAAAAAAAATTTAAAACAAACCCAAAAAAATTTAAAATCAAACCCCAAAAATAATTCAAACCCAACAAAAAGAAAATCAAAACCCAACAAAAATATAAAAACCCCAAAAAATGAATACAAACCCACAAAAGTATACAACCCCAAAAAAATGATATCAAACCCACAAAAGAAAACAAACCCCGCAAAAATTTAAAATCAAACCCCAAAAAAGAAAAACCCAAAAACCCAACAAAAAGAATATCAAACCCCCCAAAATGAATATCAAACCCCAACAAAAAGAATATCAACCCCCAAAAAATCAATATCAAAAAAACAAAATGAATACCAAACCCCCAAAAAAAATTAAAAATCAAAACCCCAAAAAAGAATACCAAAAACCCAAAAAAATAAATCAAAACCCCAAAAAATGAAAAACAAACCAAAAATAATTCAAACCCAACAAAAAGAATACAAACCCCAAAAAATGAATATCAAAAACCCAACAAAATGAATATCAAACCCCAAAAATGAAAACAAACCCAACAAAAGAATTAAAAACCCAAAAATGAAAATCAAACCAACAAAATGAATCAAACCCCAAAAAATAAATCAAACCCAAAAATGAATATCAAACCCAACAAAAAAGAATACAAAACCCCCTAAAAGAATACCAAAAACCAAAAAAATTTTTAAAACAAACCCAAAAAAATTAAAATCAAACCCAACAAATGAATTCAAACCCCCAAAAAAATCAAAATCAAACCCAATAAAAAGAATATCAAAAACCCAAAAAAAAAAAAATATCAACCCCAAACAAAAATTCAAAACGAAATTAAAAATGGGAATAAGGAAAGAGACTTAGGGTTGAATGAATATTAATTTAAAAAGGCAAAAATTAAAAATTGTGGAAAATAAATTTTATTGACAAAAGGGGGAAAAGTGTTGATTAAAACGGACGGGGAAAGGAAGGCAAATGTTTACTACAAAGTTTTTCAAATACTAGGTAAAAATTGAAGGGGCGATCTCCAACTTTCCCCTTGCGTTTCTTATGCAAAAACGACCGAACACGAACAACGTAGTGGTGGTGGTGGTTGGGGGTGAAGGGTGGGGGGGTGGTGGGGATAGGGTGGTGGTGGTGGAGGGAGTGGGGGGGGGGGTGGTGAAGGTAGTGGGGGTGGAGGGATGGTGGTGGTGGTGGTGGAGGTAGTGGTGGTGGTGGTGGGGAGTGGTGGTGGTGGTGGGGGGTAGTGGTGGTGGTGGTTTGGGGGTAGTGGGGGTTGGTGGGGGGAGGTAGTGGTGGGGTGGGGGTGAAGGTGTGGTGGGGGGGGAAAGGGATGGGGTGGTGGTGGAGTAGTGGTGGTGTGGGGAGGTAGTGGTGGGGTGGTGGGGAAAATATGGGGGTGGTAGTGGTGGGGGTAGTGGTGGGGGGGTGGGGAGGTAGTGGTGGGGGTGGGTGGTGGGAAGGTATGGGGGTGGTGGTGGTGGTGGTGGTATGGTGGAGGGAGTGTTTGTGGGGGGGGTGGTGTGGGGTGGTGGTGGAGGTATGGTGGAGGGTAGGGAGTGGTGGTGGGGTAGTGGGGTGGGGTGATGTAGGGCATAGAGTTGTAAATATTGAAAGGGTTTTTTTTACCTTAGCATGAGAGAGGAACAGTACAGAAGAAGGGGGGTGGGAGGGGGGTTTGGGGGGTGTGCCTGGAAGGAGGGACAACAGAGAAGGGAAAAAAAGAATAGGGTTTCGGAGGAGAAAAATAGCTCTCTCGCGCGCACAACCCCACACCAACACACACACACCCCACAACACACACAACCACCCACACAAAAACAACAACACACACACACCACACACACACCACACACACACATCTCTCTTGTGTTTTAATCTCTAAAGAGATTAGAACATATTCGAATGTAACTCTTAAAAATTTTAGTAATGACGTAAGCCAGTTATCTTGGAATGACGTTCTACAGAGCCAACATGCAAATGAGTTCTACACAATATTCCATCATAATTTTGATCAACTATATCAGAAACACTTTCCAGTAAAAAAAATCCGTATCCGCACCCAAGATAACATCAGCCCCTGCATTACCTCGGCCCTAAAAAACAGTATTAAATAAAGAAATAGACTGGAAAAGCTCGCAAAAAAATGGCCCTTAACTTATAAGGAGACCTATCGTATTTACAGGAACAAATTAACTTCTATATTAAGAGAGGCAAAACATAAATATTATAAAGATCAACTCAAATCTAACCAAGGTAATCCTAAGTCACATTGGAAAACAATTAATTCAATAACTGGCAGAACGTCAAGCACAACCAATAAACATCAAATAGAGTTACAGCCACCTTGTGTAGACACTTCTGACAAATTTAACGAACACTTTTTAAGAATGGGAAACATTGCAGCAAATGTCAATGAAAATTATGTCAAGTATTTAC
>JACEEZ010021977.1:20000-34533 GCA_016584305.1 Chionoecetes opilio
CAGAGTAAGGAATCATCTTACAACTGATGCAATGATAAGTATTTATTATACATTATGTTACCCTTATATAAATTATTGTATATCTGTTTGGGCATGTACTTGGCCGTCTTTCCTAGATAAACTAATAGTGGCACAAAAGCAAATTTTAAGATGTATTTTTTTTATAGGAAAATTTGACTCCACAGCCAACATATTCTCTAACCATAATCTGTTAAATGTAAAATCTATTCATAAGTATTTTTTGTTATTATCAATATTTAGAAACTTTAAATATTCTGAAACTCAACTTTTTGAATTCGTAGACAGACAACACATCCCGAGAAGTAATGACTGTAATCTTAAGTGTCCACGATTTAACACAAGACTCTTTAAAAATAGTATTGTGTGTAATGGTCCTCATACATGGAACACACTACCAACAGACATCAAAAAGTTTATTGTTACTGACAATTTATTTATGTTTAAGAAGAAATTAAAACCACATTTGCTAACTAACCAGACTTCTTAAGCCGTCAATTAATAAACCTTGATTATGTAAATATCTTCGTTATTATTGTTGTTATTATGTTAGTATTATTACTAGGTAACAATAACTGATCAATGTAAAAATAACTGTTATTAAGGGTTGCCTGTAATACATATTGTATCTATATATATAAATCCGTCTGTCAGGGAGCTGACGCTCGACAGACTGTGCCTCAACACTACATAATATCAATCTCAGTTTATATTGCAATATTTGATGGCAATAAATTTACTTACTTACTTACTTACTTACAAAAAAAAAAAAAAAAAAAAAAATCAGCAAGCGCCACGGGAGCACACTTCTCAAGAAGAAACCTCACACATCCTTTTCAATTAAAATGGAAAGAAGGAAGGAAGACAAGAAAATGCAGAATAAAAGAGAAGGAGGAGGAGAAAGAAGGAGGAGGAAAAATAAGGGAAGAAGGAGAAGGAGGAGGAGGAAGAAGGGGAAAAGGAGAAGGAGGATGGAGATGAGAGGCATAAGTCAGGCGTCATTGCTTTCACTGCCTCAATTCCTCCTTACATTTCACTCAATATTTTTGTAATTTTTTTGTTTTCAATGATCGCCATTTTCACTGGTAAGAAATTGCTGCATAAAAACGATATTCACTTTAATGACAAATATTAGATTTTCATTACTTCAGGAATCATATCAAAGTGGAACACTGATTCAATTTGCATTAACCGTAGTGACTTTTCTTCTTGACGCGACATCACAAGTTTTAATTGAATACAAATCCTATTTTGCAGGAGACACACAACCACTTTCATCCAATCATTATATCATTACATATATATATATTTTTTTTTTTTTTACATCACAAGGAACTGGCCAAGGGCACAACAAAAATGGGTAACACAAAGCCCGCTGTTGCCAGTCCCTATAAAGAAGACAGTAAGAGAATAAAATAAAAACAAAGGGGTAGGCCAATTTAGTTCGGGAGGTGTCTTGTTACTCTTCTTTTGAAAAGATTTAAGTCATAGGAAAGTGGAAAAATAGAAACAGGAAGAGAGTTCCAGAGTTTACCAGTGAAAGGGATGAAAGAGTAAAGATACTGATTAACTCTTGCATTAGGAAGATGGACAGAATAGGGATGGGAATGAGTAGAAAGTCTTGTGCAGCGAGGCCGCGGGAGTCGGGGAGGCATGCAGTTAGCAAGTTCAGAAGAGCAGTGAGCATGAAAATAACGGTAGAAGAGAGCAAGAGAAGCAACATTGCAGCGATGATTTAAGGATTGAAGACAGTCAGTCAGAGGAGAGGAGTTGATGAGACGAAAAGCTTTTGACTCAACCCTGTTTAGGAGAGCTGTATGAGTGGATCCTCCCCAAACATGTGAGACATACTCCATACATGGGCGGATAAGGCCCCTGTAGAGACCAAGCAATTGGGAGGGAGAAAAAAAAGGACGCAGACGCCACAGGACACCTAACTTCTTAGAAGCTATTTTAGCAAGAGATGAGATGTGAGATTTCGAGTTCAGATTTTTAGTAAAGGATAGTCCTAGAATGTTCATTGTAGAAGAAGGAGACAGTTGAGTGTCATTGAAGAAGAGGGGATAGTTATCTGGTAGGTTTTGTCGAGTAGATAGGTGAAGAAATTGGGTTTTTGAGGCATTGAACAAAACAAGGTTTGCTTTGCCCCAATCAGAAATTATAGAAAGATCAGAATTTAGGCACTCGGTGGCATCTCTCCGTGAATCACTTAGTTCCTGTTGAGTTGGACGTCTAATAAACGACGTTGAAAAATGCAGGGTAGAATCATCAGCGTAGGAGTGGATAGGGCTTTGAGTTAGACTTAGAAGATCATTAATAAATAATAGAAAGAGAGTGGGTGATAGGACAGAACCCTGGGGAACACGGGAACACCACTATTGATAGAATTAGGAGAAGAACAATGTCCGTCTACAGTAGCTGCAATAGAACGGTTTGAAAGGAAACTTAAAATGAAGGTACAGAGAGAAGGATAGAAACCGAATGAGGGTATTTGGAAATTAAAGATTTGTGCCAGACTCTATCAAAGCTTTTGATATGTCAAGGGCAACAGCAAAAGTTTCACCGAAATCCCTAAAGGAATGAAAAGATTCATTTTGAAAGCTAGAAGATCCCCATAGATCGCCCTTTACGGAAACCGTACTCGATCAGAAAAAGAAAAAATTGTGAAGAATAGTGCTTAAGAATTTTTTCTTTTTAAAGTATAGATTAAAAAAACTTTAAAAAGGGCGGGAAGTCAAACCTATAGGGGGTATTTTGAAGGATTGAAGGTCACCCTTTCTTGGAAACAGGTTGGTGTGAGCAAACTTCCAGCAAAAAGGGGGGGGGAAGTAATAACAAAGACAAAAAAAGTTTGACCGGGCAAGGTGCAACCAAAACCAGTTTTTGAGAACAATAGGAGGGACTCCGTCAGACCGTAACCTTCCGGGGGAACTAGGCCAGAAAGGAAAAAAAACACTTTCCCCGAAGGATTTTTAATGCAGCATAATATACCCAGAGGTGGGGAGAAGGAGGAACAAGCCTTCATAGCCAAAGTGGTTTTTTTAAAAAATTTTTGAGCGAAGATTTCACTTTAAAAGAAATGAGACAGTTGTGGAGCCACTGGGTGAAGCATAGGGGGGAAAGATGAAGAAGAAAAATTGTTAAATGTTTTACTGATGCCAGAAGTCACGGAGGAATTTGATTCAGAAAAATTTTTCATTTTTTATAATGAAAGGTTTTTTTTAAATTTAAATAAAATTTGGCATGATTTCGGGGAGAAAAAAAAGGGTGAGTTTCAGGAATGGAGCTAGGTACCGTTTGTGAGCCACCTCTCTATTTCTCGGACAGCTGAAACAAGCAAATTAAAACCCAAAGGTTACGGGCTTTAAGATTAGAGAAAATATTGGAATGTACGCCTCCTGCCGAGACTTGACCTCAGTTATGCCCTGCACAAAAATGGGGCCCCTTTACATGGAAGCAGTAATCATTCCATGGAAAATCAGTAGTACTGCCTTAGGTTTCCCCTTTGCTGAGTTGAATGCCAGAAGCAACTCCGCTTAGGTGGGTCCCGAGACGGTACCGGGGCGATAGACAGTTTCGAAAAAATTGTGATCGGGGGAAACCCCAAAGGGGAAAAATGTTTCACAGATAACGAAGGGGTTTTAGTTAGGGAAAAAATCAAGAAAGTTGGGCGTTCCCCCAAGGCGGGCCGGATACGGGTGGGTGCTGCACCCCTGCTCAGGGTCTTGGGGGATAGAAAAGTTGTAGGCTTGTTTAAACCGGTTGGTCAGTGAAAGAAATGTAGCCAAAACTGGTGGTGAACATTGAAAACCCCCCAAAAAGGAAATTTCAGCTAAAGGAAATGAGATGAGATGTGCTCATTTTGATGTTAAATAGTCAAGATTTTTCATAGTCGAGGGTTTGAAGAGATATACAGCACAATAAATTTAGTAAGAGGTGACCTTGAAGTCGAAGCCGATGGTAAAATTCGGAAATTCAAGGGGGTGGGCACGAGAGCAGTGATGCATTGCGCACATATACGCAACAGCCAGCTTTTTGGGTTTAAAATTAAAAAAACAGTAAAGGGACAAAAAAGGGCTCTGCGTGCCACAGCCAAATGAGTTTTTGTGAGGAAAAAAGATGAGTTTAGAGGAGGAGAGATATGTTCGACAGAGAGAATTAGTCTAAGGCCGCGAATGTTGCAGAAAGTTTAAGGAGAGAAGCTAGAAGAAGTATCAGACACCTCGGGTCGACATCTTTTATCGGGCCCACCTGGTCATTGGGGTGAAAATAAGGTCATTTTTTTGAACTATAGACTTTTTTTTTTCTAAACTATTTTTTATTATCATAGCATATTTCCTTATGTAGAATGAATCTTCGAATTAGGAATCATTGTTTTCTTATAGTATTATGTAATTTCAAAGACCTTTATTCCCTTACTCTCACTTATTAAAACGACATGTTAGTCTTAAATTTGCAGTACTTTTCACATTCAGTTTCTTATTCAACTCTTCTTCTTGTGTTCCTCCTCCTCTTCTTTTACTGCCTTCCATTCCTTTGCCTTCTCTACCAACGCCGCCACTCCTCCTCCTCCTCCTCCTCCTCCTCCTCCTCCTCCTCCTCCTCCTCCTCCTCCCCTCTTCCTCTTCCTCTTCCTCTTCCTCTTCCTCTTCCTCCTCCTCCTCCTCCTCCTCCTCCTCCTCCTCCTCCCTAATATGCAAACCCATTAGCCTGGGAGGAGCGCCGTGCTGGGAAATATACTGAATTTTGCATGATAAATGACAGTCTTCGGGGAATATGCAAATGTATGCCTCCTTCCCTGTCTCTTCGCTGCCCCCTCTCCTGCCTGCACCCCCCTTCTCTCTCTCTCTCTCTCTCTCTCTCTCTCCTCTCTCTCTCTCTCTCTCTCTTCTCTCTCTCTCTCTCTCTCTCTCTCTCTCTCTCTCTCTCTCTCTCTCTTTTCTCCTCTCTCTCTCTCTCTCTCTCCCTCTCTCATCTCTCTCTCTCTCTCTCTCCTCTCTCTCTCTCTCTCCCCTCTCTCTCCCCTCTCTCTCTCCCCTCTCCTCTCTCTCTCTCCCCCTCTCTCTCTTTTCTCCCCTTTATCCCCTTCTTCTAAAAATTGGGGAAAAACCCTTGGATTCAATGCCACACCAGCTTTGAGGGAGAAAAGAGGAGAGAGAGGGAGGGGAAAAGGGAAGAGAAGAGAGGGAGAGAGAGAGAGAAGAGAAAAGAGAAGAGGGGAGGGGGAGAGAGAGAGGGGGAGGGGAGAGAGAGAGAGGGGAGAGAAAAGAGAGAAATGTTTTGATCTTTTTAATTCTAAATAAATTACTAGGGGCGAAAACAACAACAGGGAGTTATAAATTTACAAAAAAAACAAAAGGGCTTTTAAAAAAACAAAAAATAACATTAAAATGAATATAAAAACGAACCCTAAAGGAAATAATGAATTAACATAATCAGGAGGAGGGAAACGTAAAATATTTGAAAAATTACTGATGTAAAAAAGGCAACGGGGTTAAAAACAGGCGGCAGGGGAGAAAGCGGTAAAAAAGCCTTAAAAAAATATCAGGCAAAGTGGAAATTTACTTATTAAACCCACTTTTTTTCCTTTTTTTTAAAGCTTAAAGAAAAGAAAAAGTGCGAACTAATAAATGAAACCCCTCGGGTTTGGGGCCCATATTTTTTTTGGCGTTTCTCTCTCTCTCTCTCCTCTCTCTCTCCCCTTTTCTTTTCTCCCTCTCTTCTCTCTCCTCTCTCCCCTTTTCTCCCCTTTTCCCCTCTCTTCCCCTTTCCCCCTCTCTCTATATATTTTATTTTATATTTTATAAAATAAGTTTTATATAATATTAGTTTTTTTTTTCTCTCTCTCTTCTTCTCTCTCTCTCTCTCTCTCTCTCTCTCTCTCTCTCCCCCCTTCTCTCTCTCTCCTCTCTCTCTCTCTCTCTCTCTCTCTCTCTCTTTTCTCTCCCCCCAAGCATATTGTGGTATACCCCATTGTTTAAAACGGGTTTGGGCCTAAAATAAAAAAATGGATAAATCTCTTTCTTCTTCTCTCTCTCTCTCTTTTTGCTCTCTCTCTCCCCCTCTCCCCCTTTTCTCTCTCTCTCTCTCCCCTTTTTTTTATCTCTTCTCCTCTCTCTTTTCCCCTCTCTCTCTTTTCTTCCCCCCCCGTTTCCTCTCTCTCTCTTTTGGTAAAAAAAAAGCTTCTGATTTGCCTACAAAGGGTCAGGGAAAGGAAAAAAGGGAACAAAAAAATGGGGGGGGAAAAACGCAAATAGTTAGGTTAAAAAATCGGACGGAAAAAAAAAATCCCACGGTGTTTTAAAAAAAATAAAAAGCGTCCTTAAAAGTAAAAACCCCTTTGGGGAAAGAAAGATCCTTTTCGTGAAAAAAGGAGTAATTTTCTACCTGGAAGGGAAGGGGAAAAAAAGAAAAAAATACAGGGGAAAATTTTTCCCTCACGGCTCGGGGAGGAAGCTATCTTCAATTTGGGATTTCGTATTTTCTCTCACACTGGCAGTTTCCATTCTCTCTCTCTCTCTCCCCTCTCTCTTCTCCTCTCTTCTCTCTCTCCCCTCTCTCCCCTCTCCCCTTCTCCTCTCTCTCCCCCCTCTCTCCCCCCCACTAAAAAAGAAAAGAAAAGTAAAGTCTTCAATAGGGTTTGAAATTTTTACCTAATTTCTTTCTCGGGCATTTTCACTACATTATCGTCTCTCCGCTCTCTCTCTCTCTCCTCCCCTCCTCTTCCTCCTTTTCTCTCCCCTCTCTCCTCCCCTTTTCTCTCTCTCTTCTCCTCTCTCTTTTCCCTTTTCCTCCTCTCTCTCTCTCTCTCTCTTTTTTCCCTTTTACCCTAAACACCCTTTTAATGTGGCATATTTTTCCCCAAAAATCCTTGTAATTCGTATTTTAATGTTTCCTCCCCTCAAGCTTGGGGGGGAAATTTGCTTTTTTTTTTGTTTAGTCTGCCTGCAAAGCTTATACAAAATGCCGTCACTTCCTGTTTCCGCAGCTATATTTTCCTCAACCATTTTATATTTTGCATAGTTTTCCGTCGTCCAGCCTTTGATCATTGTCTAGCTGTTCTATTTTTGGGTTTGTTATCATTCCGCTATGTTACTTTTATGTCCTTATCACCCTTTATTTTTCCGTGTTTGTTTTTTGCAGTCGTACCTACTCTACTTATCTCTCTATTTTTTTATTTAATTCATTTTCATCTATATCATTTGAATGTATTGAAGCACAAATTAACTATCCTCCCTGGTTACATTCTGTTTTTGTCTCCCATTCTTCACGGGTTTCCATGGGGAGGTATAAGGGAGGGAGAGGTAGTGTGCTTATGGTAGGAGGATAATGTGAATACTTTAGGGAAAAATTTTAAAAAAAAAGGGGGAGAGGTGAGTAAGGGATGTGCGTTTTAGGGTTAAAAAAAATGAAAAAAAAATAAAAAAAAGGAAAGGATGGGAAAAAGGAAAAGGGAAAAGAAAAAAGAGGGGAAGAAAAATCCGATTTGGGAGCATTTTTAGTCCCCTGTGAACTCTTTTGTCATTAAATTTTTTTTTTTTTCTTTATAGTTTTATGCTTTGTTTTGGGCCCCTCTCTCTCTCTCTCTCTCCTCTCTCTCTTCTCTCTCTCTCCCCTCTCCCCTTTTTAATATAATAAATTTTATATATATATATATATATATATTATATATATAAAATATTTTTAATTTTAAAAAAAATATTTTATATCTTTCTCGTGGGGGTGTGTGTAAAATGCACAAATTTTCATTTCCTGGATCATATTTTTGGGGGGAAAAAAAATTTTATGTTGTTGGGCATGCCCCGGTAACACAGGCAGCACAGGGAACACAGGACACAGGCAACAAAAGGTAAAAACAGGCCCCAAAAACAGGAACACAGGGAACCAAAAACGGGAACACAGGCAACACAGGCAAAAACAAAGGGAACACAGGCCCAAAACAGGTAAACAAAAACAACACAGGTAACACAGGCAACACAGGAAAAAACAGGCAAAAACGGTAAAACAGAACCCAAAACAGGTAACAAGGGAACACAGGTAAACGGAACACAGGCAAAAACAGGTAACATATTTAAAACAGGTAACACAGGCCCCAAAAACAGGGAACACAGGCAACACAGGTAACAAAAGGGGAACACAGGTAACACCGGCAAAACAAGTACACCCGGGAACACAGGCACCCCCAGGGAAAATAGTTAACACAGGGGAACCCCCGGTAAACGGTAACACAAAGGGAAAAACAGGGCACAGGCAGCACAGGGAACACGGTAACACAGGCAACACAGGGAACAAAGGAACACAGGTTTAAAACCCGGTAACACAGGTTTTTAAAAACGGCAACACAGGTAAAAACAGGCCGCACAGGTAACACGGCAACCAGGGAAAACAGGTAACACAGGCAACAAGGCCCGCACAGGCAACCACGGGAACAAGGAAAACAGGCAACACAGGTAAAAACGGCAACACAGGTAAACAGGGGAAAACGGTAACACAGGCAACACAGGTAACAAAAGGTAAAAACAGGTAACACAGGCCAAAACAGGTAACACAATTTAAAACCCCGGTAACCCAGGTAACACAGGGAACCCCAGGCAACACAGGTAACAAGGCCCCCACAGGGAAACCCGGGAAAAACCCCGGCAAAACAGGTAACACAGGCAGCCCCAGGGGAACAAAAGATGGGACAGGTAACCAAAAGGAACACAGGAACACCCGGTAAAACACAGGTAACACAGGAACACAAGGAACACGGTTTAAAACAGGAAAACAGGCAACACAGGTAACATAGGTTAATTAAAAAGGCAACACAGGAAACAAAAGGAACAAGGTAAAAACACAGGTAACACAGGGCAACAAAAGGAACACAGGCAACACAGGTAAAACAAGGGGGGCACAGGGAACCCAGGCAACACAGGCAACACATGGCAACACAGGGAACACAGGCAAACCCAGGAACACAGGCAACACAGGAAAAACAGGAAAAACCAGGGAAAAACAGGCAAAAACAGGTTTAAAACATGGCAACAACAGGGGCCCCCGGGCCCAAAACACAGGGGAACACAGGTAACACAAGGAACACCCCAAAAGGAAAAACAGGCAACACAGGTAACACAGGAACACCCAGGTAACACAGGCACCCCAAAAGGGAAACACAAGGAAAAACAGGAACACAGGAAAAACAGGTAAAACAGGCCCAAAAACAGGCAAAAACAGGCAACACAGGGGAACCAGGGCCAAACACAGGTACACAGGAACACAGGCCCAAAAACAGTAAACAGGAACAAGGGAACCAGGAACACAAGGGGAAACCCGGAACACAGGCAACACAGGAAAAACAGGAACACAGGTAAACAAGGAACACAGGCAACAAGGTAAAAACAGGTAACCAGGAACACAAAGGGCCCCAACACCCGGCAACACAGGAACACAGGGAACACAACCCCAACCCAGGGAACACAGGGCCCCCAAAACAACCCAAAAACAAGTAACACAGGCCCCAACAAAAGGGAACACAGGAACACCGCAACAAAAAGGGAAAAAACAGGAACCCAGGAAAAACAAAATAACACAAGGGAACACAGTTAAAACAAACAACACAGGTTTAAACACCAAAGAAAAAACCCCGTTAACAAAGGCCCCAAAACAGGTTTTAAAACAGGCAAACAGGCAAAAACAGTTAAAACAGGGAACAAAGGGAACACAGTTAACAAGGTAACCCCAGGGGAAAACAGTTAACAAAGGAACACCCGGCAACACATTAACACCGGAAAACAGGCAAACAAAGGGAACACAGGCAACACAGGTTAAACACAAGGCAACTACAGGCAAAACAGGAAACGCATGTAACACAGGGAAAAAGGCAACCAGGCAAAAACCCAAAAAAAACACAGGTAACACATGTAACACAGGCAACACAGGCAACAGGGTAAAAACATGTAACACAAAACAACACCCGGTTAAAACCCTGTAAACAAGCAACCCCAGGCCAAAACTACACCTGATTCACCTTGTGCCTGGCTGCTCATCGATTTCTTTACGGAAACGCATGGAAAAAGAAAATTATTAATTAAAACAAAAAAGAAATATGAGCGAAAGTATTTAACTAGAAAGCATATAACTCTGAAATTCTCTAAAAAGAAGTAACCCAAAGAGAAAGTATACAGCGTGGTATGAATAAAGAAATGCATAAAAAATGAAAAATAAAATGTTAGGAATTTTTTTTATTCCTAAATAATTTTTCCTCGGGCATAGTTGACTTACACGGAGCATAAGGCTGAACTCTTTTGAAGCTTGGGATAATACTAGAGAAAAATCACCCCCCACTCTTTCATGTGTGGGGTTTACTTTCAGAGCGGGCGCTCGTATCCCCCCTCTCCAAAATTTAACGAATTTTTTTTTCATTCACCCTTTGTGCTTAGTGTTTTTCCGAAGCCACCACCCCGGGAGGCGGGTCACAAACCCCGGCTAACACCCGGTACCCATTCACTGCTGGGTTGACAGGGGCTCGGGTTTTAAGGAAACAACCCATCTGTTTCCGCTCCGCCCGGGGATCGAACCCGGGATTCTCGGTTGTGAAGCGGGCGTGCTACCCTTACACTACGGAGTACCCTCTTACACTACGGAGTACCCTGTGTGTGTGTGTGTGTGTGTGTGTGTTGGTGTGTGGGACGAAGGGGAAACCTGGTTCAGTATGTAGTCCTATATGTGTTTGTGAGTGTGTGTGTGTGTGTGTGTGTGTGTTGTGTGTGGTGTGTGTGTGTGTGTGTGTGTGTGTGTGTGTGTGTGTGTGTGTGTGTGTGTGTGTGTGTGTGTGTGTGTGTGTGTGTGTGTGTGTGTGTTTTGTGTGTGTGTGTGTAGAGGAATTTGCATGTTATTGGAAAGGCAGTATGAGTAACGATTATGACAAGTCTCAAAATGTGTCTTATATTCACACCCATACAGAGACCACGAGTTACTGGGCAATAGTCGAGCGAAACACACACACACACACACACACACACACACACACACACACACACACACACCACACACACACACTCACACATACACACAAACACACACACACATACACATACACACACACACATACACACACACACGCACACACATACACACACACACACATACACACACACACACACATACACACACACACACACACATACACATTAAGTGTACTCCGTAGTGTAGTGGTACCACGCCTGTTTCACAACCGAGAGGTCCCGGTTCGATCCCCGGGCGGAGTGGAGAAATATGGATGTTCTCCTTAAAACCTGAGCCCCTGTCCACCCAGCAGTGAATGGGTACCGGGTGTTAGCCGGGGTTTGCGATCCGCCTCCCGGGGGGGTCGCGTCGGCCAACGCTAACCACTAAGAAAGCTAAAATGAAAATGTAGATATGGCGACGGGACCATACGAGTGTAGATCAGGCCTGTAAAATACAACTAGATGAATATAACAACCGCCAATGACAATGTCTTATTCACTGTTCAGGTTAATTGGCAATTTGTCTACCTGCGTCCATGCCGGGGCCATGAAAAGGAGGACGAGGAAACAAAGGGTTGTGGAGAAACGCTTCAATTAGTTCTTTCAAGGCAGGAAGTATTGCACAGAAGCACCCAAGTTTATATTGAAAAATAATTGAAGGGTGTACAATATCACACCTTTATTTCTTCCCTGAGCTGCCACCAAAAAGAATATCCGTAAAGGGGGAGCTGGAGAATATATATATATTAATAAGAGGTAGGATTGTCTAAATTGAAACGCGTATCTGAACAAAATCAAATAAAGAATGTAGGTGCTGTTTCTCGTCTGCAATTCTGAGTCGATGCTGTGTCGAGGAGAACACAGAGAAAAACAATTAATGCTGGTGGAAATGACATGCGGAAGGGGAAGTCTTAAAAAGTATATATATATATATATATATATATGCATGAATATATAAGGAACTCAAATTTTTTTCTTTCAATGTTGGCCACACAATAATATCATCGAAGAGACAAGAACCCATGCTTGAACGTCTTCTTATGACGAGGAAAACAATATTATCTTATGTTACTCTCTTCAACGCTTAGTTGCAGGGACATGCAAGTAACCTTTTACTATAATGACGGGTAAAAAATAAAATTAATTCTACATGAATTTTTGAAGTGAGTGGAATGAATATTCTTTCAACTGTTAATATAGCCGGTGAGAAATATTTAAAACAGACTGAGTCAAGTGAGCCACTTTCCTAAATTATTATCCCAAGGGAAGTCGATTGAGAGCCTTGAATAAGCTTCTGACAGGATCAAATGCCTCTAGAGGGTTCAGGAAGGCCGAGCCATTATGTGATGTTAATTCCGTCATTGACACTCATGAACCGATTACAAAAAATTGAATGTTTGAGTGAGTGCTGTGACTGATTACCATAACGTTTAGGTCAAGATGTTGATGGTTACGATGGAGTATCTGCACTGGAGGTTGTAACATTACTATTATCTCTCTGATGTATGTGTTTAGCTATCACCGTATTTACGACTGAAGATATTTAAAGAAATTGCAATCATCTGTTCAAAATGTTATTTAAAATTACATATACCTCCAATTAGCTACACTGCATATATTACCTATATTTACGACCTTAAAATCTTTTTTTTAGTCTTTTTTTTAGATTTTAAAGTCACCAACTACAGCTTCCCATTTACTACCTGCCACATGCGCAAGCCTATAGTTGGCTAGTTATCTAGTGGTTATATAACTAATATAGGTAATTATAAAATATTTCAAGTAGCATAATTGAGATTATGGATACCGCAATATTTCCATCGGATCTGCTCTGTACCAAGAAGGTCCCTCGGGACGTATTCTGCATATATCGTATAACAGAGATCAACATAATTATTTATACTTAAATCATATACATACCTACCCATACACGTGTGCGTGTGTATATATATATATATATATATATAATATAATAATATAATACTATATAATATTGATATATATATATATATATATATATATATTATATATTATATAATATATATATATATATATATATAATAAAAGTCGTAATTTCTTTCACTTACCCTTTTTTCTTTATCAGTGCAATGTTTCCTCCTTTTCCGCTTCATCTTCTCCAAATGCACTTAAAAAAACCCATTGTAGATAAAAACACATTGGCTGCCACTCGGAGCGGCGCCGACGCCACACCAATGCTCGGCCACCACGCACCCTCACCATCCTCCTGGACACCTCCACGCCACTACTCCCTCTCCCTCTCAGCGTCACCACAATCATCCTCGCCACCAATCCTTACACGCGTGGCGGCAACACCTCATCCAGCCGGTGTTGCTGAGTGGCGTCCGGGCGGGGTCGCGTGAGGCGGCGTGAGGAGGATCACATAAACGTTTGGCGGCGACTGGTTTGGCGTCACCCGGCGCCTCACTTCCACTCATATTACTTAGCAACAAAACTCGCTTCCTCTCCTCCACACGTTGCTTTTTCTACTCTTCGGTACTTTGTTTTACCTTAGTGCACTTTTTCCTTGCTTTATGGTCACTCGTAACTTATAAAATCACTAAATATCAACCCCGGACCGACGACGCGTGTCACCACTTCCGTTTTCTGATGGTAACTGCCGCTGTGTTGCTATGCGCGGGATTACGGATACAGGATGACGTACGTAGTTAAGGAAGATAGAAGAGATGTATCGTCATCCGCGACGGGAAATAATGACTCGCTGGCAACTTTGTCGCTATGCCACGCCCCTTCATTCCAGTCTCTGTATCGAGTGCAATTGTACAATGTACGTACATGAAATCTTAAATATTCCTTGGTTAAGGAAGAGAGAAAAGAGGTAACGTCATCATCTCTTAATTAAATTATTCCTTGGACTTAGTTACCTGTCTTTCAAACACATGGAGAGTAGTCATGTGCTTCAGGTTTTCAGCTTATCATATAGAAGGAAGCTAATCATGAATTTACGCTAATCTAAAGATTACTGTATACTGGACTTGTTACTGACGCAACGCACCAACCCGCCCCGCCCATGACTAGTGGAGGCTGATCGGCAAGGAAAAAAAGTGTTTCGAACATCACTCCCATTTCCCTTCCTATGGTTTATCCGTATAAATGATATACTGTTATCTTCGTAAATATTTGTTCTATAATATCTATAATAATATAAGCGAAAGTGTGTCTGTCTGTCTGTCTGTCTGTGTGTGTGTGTGTGTGTGTGTGTGTGTGTGTGTGTGTGTGTGTGTGTGTGTGTGTGTGTGTGTGTGTGTGTGTGTGTGTGTGTGTGTGTGTGTGTGTGGTATAGGTTCCGCCCCCGTGGCCCAATCCCATCATATGGCACATTTTTAGAACCAGGTCGACCAGGGAAAGGTTTTAAGCCCACTTATGAGATGATCTGATCACTTTTCTTCTTCTTTTTTTTAGCAGCCTATTAGCGAGAATTGTGAAAAAAAAGTGGGTTGCGAGAATTGAGGAAACCTTGATGTAGGGTGATGGGTATAGGCGATCAGCGG
>JACEEZ010021978.1:0-68087 GCA_016584305.1 Chionoecetes opilio
ACACATAACGTTGCTTAACACATTTTTTTATTATATACCTCCGAGTCCTTGAAAGTTAAGTGTTGTAGTGACGTTCTTACCTTCCTCCTCCTCCTCCTCCCTCTTCACCTCCCTCTCAAAAGAACATAAAACTCCTAAGGAAATGACACGGCTATATATATATATATATAACTACACGTCTTTGGTTAGGCCACACCTGGAAAATGCCGTTCAATTCTGGTCGCCTTTTTTCGTAAAAGATTAAGCCAACTTAAAATCAGTTCAAAAAAGAGCAACCAAACGTATTCCAACTCTGCGAAATTCATCTTAAGAACATAAGAACATAAGAAAATAAGGAAGCTACAAGAGGCCGCGAGGCCTACACGTGGTAGTTCCTGTCACCTAACACTACCTACATCCACCTTTCATCCCCATCCATGAACCTATCCAGCTCCCCTTTAAAGCTCCCTAATGACTCCGCACTAACTACCTGTCTACTGAGACCATTCCACTCATTCACCACCCTATTTGTGAACCAGTTTTTCCCTATTTCCTTTCTAAATCTACGCTTTTCCAGCTTGAATCCGTTACTTCTTGTTCTACCCTGGTTAAAAGCCGTAAGAACTTTTCCTACCTCTCCTTTATTAAATCCCTTTATCCACTTAAAAACTTCTATCAGATCGCCCCTTACTCTGCGTCTCTCGAGTGAGTGTAATTTTAATAACTTCAATCTCCTCTCATAACTAAAGTTACGCATCCCTTGTATCATTTTGGTCATCCTTCTCTGCACTTTTTCTAACAACACTATATCCATCCTGTAATATGGAGACCAAAACTGAACTGCATAGTCTAGGTGAGGCCTGACTAGAGCCACATAAAGCTTTAGAATAACTTCCGCACTTCTACTTTTAACACTTCTGGTAATGAATCCTAATACTCTATTAGCTCTATTTCTGGCCTCAATACATTGTTTCCTAGGTCGGAGGTCTGGGCTCACCCTCACTCCAAGATCTTTTTCACCTTCTGATCTTTTCAGCGATACATTGCTTATGGTGTATCTATTACCAGGGTTTTTTCTACCAACATTCATAACGCTACATTTATCAATATTAAATTCCATCTGCCATCTGACTGCCCACGTTTAAGTTTATCTAAGTCTCCCTGCAATATGTTTACGTCAGACTGTGATCCAATAATCCTACCTAACTTAGTATCATCAGCAAACTTGCTGATATCACTGCTAATCCCACTATCCAAGTCGTTGATGTAAATCAAAAATAGTAATGGGCCCAAAACAGACCCTTGTGGAACTCCACTTGTCACCAGTCCCCATTCAGATTTGGAACCATTAATTGTAACCCTTTGTTGCCTATTACGTAGCCAAGCTCTGATCCAATGAAGAACCTTCCCATCTATACCATGAGCCCTAACCTTATTTAAGAGTCGCTCGTGTGGTACTTTGTCAAATGCCTTACTAAAGTCCAGATATATTATATCATAATCCTTATCATTATCTGCCGTCTCATAAACTTTCCTATAAAAGCTCAATAAATTGGTGAGACATGACCTACCCTTGGTGAATCCATGTTGTGAATCATTGATCAAACTATGTTTATCTAAGTGCTCTCTAATGTTTTTTGCAATAATAGATTCCAATAATTTACCCACCACTGATGTTAGACTTACGGGTCGATAATTTGACTGTAACCATTATTGGCTTGGGTCGTAGATAACAAACAATTATTAATATACATCTTAGGTATAAGTAATTGTTTGTTATCTACGACCCAAGCCAATAATGGTTACATCGCTCGGTCACCTACCCGGGGTGCGTCCCCGCACCCCACTAAAAGGCATGTACTTAACCATGTAGTTATGTAATAATTTGGCTTGTATAAAAGTTGTAGAGGGAAAAAAAAATAATTGTTCCGACATCAAGTGGGTGAAATGACATAACGATAAGGCCTGATAAGCATTTTTGCCTGAGTTAGCATTACCTCACTATTTAAACTAAAGATTTCTAGTACAATTCATTTCCCTTTATTAATTAAATTATTATCATTTATTGTCCTATTTTCTGTCCTGTCTTGTCGGCGACCCTACCTAAGGGACCTACCTCAGGGAATACACGTTGACAGGACTTTGGCCTCTGTTGACCTGTTCTCCAGCGACTCTGACCTCTATCATCGTCAACGGTCATCTCCTCTACGGCCATCCCTTTCGCCGTTGGACACCAGAATCACCTCCGCTACGACACACCTCGGACGTGCCTGGTCCTTCGTTCCCACTAACAATCTCTGTCTAAGTTTCGTGTGTCTTGTTCATTGTGTCGCAAGCCTTACGCTATCCGAGCCATAACAAAGGCCGGAATATATATGTGTATTAGAAGTATAAGAAATAATAACCTGAAAGACTTTATTACAACTTTAACTGTTCCTGAACTAAGGTTACGTCTACTGAAATAATACATAAACGTTGTGACGCTACAGTGATACAAGGGTTACATCTTGGCGGCAAGCGCCGAGATTCACCACACAAAACAAGCGTTACATGACTTTAGTCCTCTGTCTCCCTTCTTAAATATGGGAACAACATTTCCTTTCCTCCACAATAATGGCACATCGCCTATCTCAACCGATTTCCTAAAAATGTGCACTAACGACTCACTAACAACCTCCTTGCATTCCTTTAATACCCTGGGATACACTTCATCTGGTCCTGGCGATTTAAATGTTTTCATTTTTTCTATACCCTCCTCCACCATTTCCCTAGTTATCACAATATCTTTGAGTTTCTCCTCATCGCTTCCTTTGAACATCTGTTCACTATCAGGTATCGTCTGTGTATCCTCCTCCGTAAAAACACTTAAGAAATAATCATTTAGACTCCTACACATATCCTCATCCGTATTTAAGACCTCACCCTGTCCTGACCTTAAGGGCCCAACTAATTCCCTTGTCTTTGTTTTATAAACCTGATAGAACCCCTTTGGGTCCCTGTTCGCCTGTTCTGCTACTTTAATCTCATAATTGTTCTTAGCAACTCGAGTTAATTTCTTCACTGTCCTCGCCATCACGTTATACTGTTCTTTGTTTACCAATCCTGCCTTGAACCTTAAATAAATGTTTCTTTTTACTCCAATGTTTGTTTTAACTTGGTGGTCATCCATTTTGGATCACTCTTTCTGGACCTTATCTCCCTATAAGGAATATTTCTTTTCTGTCCGTCAATTATATTCCTTACAAATGAGATATAATCATCCTCGGCTCCGACCTCACTTCCCCTTCTAACCTCTCTAATTACCTCCTCAGCCCTGACCTCACTTCCCTGTCTAACCGCTCTAATTATCTCCTCAGCCTCGACCTCACTACCATATCTGACCGCGCCAATTACCTCCAGGTGCCTTCCTAATCCTTCATAATTGGCCTTTCCAGCTGACAACGCCTTGTCCTGGGACACTTTCTGCTCCTCCATCCCACACCTCTTATTAATAACCTCCAGGTGTCTTCTTAATCCCCCATAATTGGCCTTTCTGAAATTAGGTATTCGATGCCTATTGCCACTTAATTTTCCAACTTCCCATTTTAAGCTAAATCTGATCTCATAATGGTCGCTATTATCTAAATTCCCCCCGACCTCCACATTTGTAACTAAATCGTCTCTATTTGTCAGCAATAGATCTAGAATATTATCTCCTCTAGTAGGCTCCTTGATTGCTTGACTTAGGAAGTTATCCTGGATTATATTTAACAATTCATCTGCATCGCTGTCACCTATGATTAAAATCTCCCACCACGCATAATCGATTATATCTGCAGGCCTTGTTTATTTCTTCCCATATAGGAGCTGAATCCTCTTTACATAAGTTTGGAGGCCTATACACTACACCCAAAACCATTTTCTCAGTTCCCTCCGTAACCTCTACCCATATAGACTCTATGCTGTCATCTGTTTTTATAACATTGTTAACACAACACTGCAATGCATCTCTTGCATAAAGCGCAACTCCTCCTCCTCTTCTGCCTACTCTGTCCTTGTGAAATAACTTATACCCAGCTATCTCGACTTCCGGATCGAATACCTTTCCTGACATATCCAACCATGTTTCTGTTAATGCTAATATATCAAAATCCTCTACACTATTTATTCCTCTCAGGAAATCTATCTTTTTTAAAATACTCCTACAGTTTGTATAGTAAACCTTCAAGCAACTCCTCTTTTTTTTGTCAATTTTCCCTTTATCTTTAACTAAACCCCTCCTCTCTCTCTTCTTACGAATTACTTTAGTTCCCTGCCTTCTGAAACTCCTCCTAGTGTCGCAAGTTTCCTTTACCCCAGCCCCCGTGTCTAAACCCCTAAACCAATCTTCATCATCATCGCTTCAACACATGACTCAGGAAGGGACTAACAATGAAATGGATAAACAAACGTAGCATATAAAACCGACTCTTTATTTTGATTTAAAAGAAAAAAAAGATGAAATGAAAATTATTATTAATCTGACATTCGCTAGATAGAAAATTGAAGGCACTTAGAAGCCAGCGATGAAGGCGTGTCGGGGATGGTGGCAGCAGCAGCAGCAGCAGCAGCAGCAGTGGTGGTGGTGGTGGTGATGCATGTCGCTGCTGTCGTCCTCTATACGTACCAATACTTGAGTCTCAGCGTGAGTGACTTTCAGCCTGTCCTTCGCTCACTTGCTCCTCTGGTAGCCTGTTGTCCGCAGCTTTTACCAGTGATGATGATGACCATGATGATGATGCCCATGGCCGCCGCCATATCTATAGCGGCCACCGCCATGGCCGCCGCGTCCGTGGCCTCCACGGCCACGACCATAACCCCCTCTCCAGGATGGATCAGGGTCAGCGAGGGCCTCGGGATCAGCGAGGGCCTCGGGATCAGCAAGGGCGTCGGGGTCAGGGAATGCCTCAGGGTTCGGGTCTGGGTAGGGTTCAGGCATGGCCTGCACCACCACCAACGCCGTCAGGGCCACGGCCACCACCAGTAGGAGGGTCAGCTGAGGGAAGAAGTATCAACAGTGAAGTGGTGAACTCTGTGTTATCTATCGTTCTTGATATATATATATATATATATATATAATATATATAATATATATATATATATTATATATATATATATATATATATATATATATATATATATATATATATATAATATATATATATAATATATTACATGGAAGTCGTGTAAAATGGAAGCATGTTTAGAGTTATCTCCAGAGGTATGTAAGAGTACCAACAGACTGGTCGTCGTGACGCTTACAGCTGTAACAAATTTCCTGAACATGTCAGAACCCTGTGCTCCATTGCCGGTTACCTGTCGTCTTCTCTCAACTCTATACATTTAAACCAGGGGCCAGCGGACATTCCTTACTGACTATTTTAATTATCGGGACTCCCTTTCAGGCCTTCCGCTAGTGGGGGAAAGGCTCATATAGCCTTGCTCTGTTTTTATTCAAAACTTTCCTTTTTACACCAACTACGTAAAAACCTCCCTTGATAAAGAATAAAAGAGAAAAAAAGACCCGAAATTTAAAACGAAAACAAAAACAAAGGGTTTTTATTTTTTTTCATGGTAATTAAAAACGCAAACATGGGGGAAATTTTGTCCCGTGATGTGGGGGAAGGCAGGGGGAGGGAAGGTAGACTCACTGATCGCATGATGCCGAGGGGGCAAAAGGGTTAAAGCTTTCCCTCAATTTTCGCTGCGCCCGGGTGTCCAGGGAGGCTTCACCTTCCTTTTATAGCCGTTCAAATTCTGAACCCCCACAGCTTACCCCAAGCGACTTTTTTTTTTCACAAATTTTTTTCCCGGCTGGGTTGGGGGCTGTGCCCCGGGGATGCACGATGGGGCGAGCAAAAGGGTTACCGGTATCATTATCACATGTAATTTTGGGCCTCTGTGTGAAACGCACTCTTCGGGGCGTTTATGAGGGTCTATTTTTTTGAAATTGGGAACAAATGGAAAACGGGGGGCGAAGATTACATAAGGTTTTCCCCCTAAAAATAGAAAGGGGGGGGGGGGTGGTGGTGTGCGGGGGAAAAGTGATTTGGTGGGAAGAGGGGAAGTTAGTCATTATTTTTTTTTTTATTGATTATTTGTAAGGGAAGTAAAAGTACATGCAGAAAAAAAAGCCCCACAGGAGGACAAGGGGGGATTACCCTGACAAGGATCAAACCAACAAGTGCAACAATAAACAACCAAAAAAACAATAAAGGGAACTTTTCAAACGCGGAAAACAAAAAAAAGGAAAGAGGAAAAGAGGGGGAAAAAAAAAAAAAAAAAACCTTTGATTTAAAAACCCCAAAGACATTTTTTTTAAAATTTTGATCTTGTTTTTTAGGGCCGCTGCTTTACTTTTTTTTTGGGGGGAAAAAGTAATGCAAGTTCAATTATCCAGCCTGTGGGGCGTTATAGTTTTAAGGAGAAAAAATTTTCCCCCAACGAACCCCCGCCTTTAATGATGATGGTAATGATCATTAATAAAGAAATTTAATGAGATGGGTTTACTTAAGGAAAAATCGTGCCATTTCTCTCTTTTCCTCTAGAAAAAGAAGGAGAGTAGAAGGAAGAATTGGATCTTTTTAAGACTGCATGCCAAAAAAAATGTCTCGCCAGGAAAAAAAACGAAGCCTGGAGATCCCCTCATTTCCTCCCCTGCAAGGGCCCACCTGTGGGTGGGGAACCTCACGTGTGTGGAGGAGTTTGGGGGTTTTTTCAAGATTATCTATTCTTGATTTTTAGGGAAAGGAAAAAGGCCCTTAATTTAAAAGGGTTTTTTAATTTTCCCCCACACCCCCAAACTTTTCCTTAAAACCTTCATTCTATCCCTCAAACCCCCATACCTTTTCCCCCAACGGGCTTATACTTCCCCCCACACCCCTCATGCCTTCCCTCACAAACCCCCCATACCTTCCCCCCACACCCCTCATGCCTTTCCCCCCCAACCCCTATACCTTCCCCCACAAACCCCTTCCCTGCCTTCCCTCACACCCCCATACCCTTTCCCCCACACCCCTCAAACCTTCCCCCACCCCCTCAAAACCCTTTCCCCCACACCCCTCAAATTTCCCTCACAAACCCCTCAAAAAAATTTCCCTCCCCACCCCCCCAAAACCCTTCCCCCACACCCCCCAAAAACCTTCCCCCCACCCCTCAAAAACCTTCCCCCACACCCCTCATACTTTCCCCCCTTTCCCCTTTAAACCTTCCCCCACACCCTTCAAATTTGCCTCACACTCCTCAAACCCTTCCCCCCACACCCCCCTACTTTCTCTCACTCCACTCTACCTTCCCCACACCCATCATCTTTCCCTCACACCACTTTATCCCTTTCCCCCACACCCCTCAAAAAACCTTTTCCCCCAACCCCTATAAATTTCCCCCACACCCCTTATAAAATTTCCCTCACCCACTCATACTTTTTCCCCCACACCACACTATCTTTCCCCCCACCCACTCATACTTTACCTCAACCCCTCATACTTTTCCTCACAAAACCCCTATATTTCCCCCACACCCTCAACTTCCAAACACACCACTCATCTTTTTCCCCTTTCACCCCTCATATCTTTCCCCCAAAACCCCCTCATACTTTTCCCCCACACCACTCATAATTTCCCTCACAAACCCTCATATTTTCCCCCACACCACTCAAAACTTTCCCTCACAACCCCCTCAATATCTTCCCCAAACCCCCCAAATTTCCCTCCACCACTAAAATTTCCCTAAAACCACTCATATCTTCCCTCACCCACTAACTTTCCCCCCACCCCTCATGTCTTTCCCCCCCCCCACTCCTCCCCTTTTTTCAAAACCCCTCAATCTTCCTCACACCACTCATACTGTCCCTCCCCACCACTCAATCTTCCCCACACCCCTCTACCCTTTCCCCCACACCACTCATACCTTCCCCCCACCACTCTTTTTCTTCCTCACACCATCCTTTCTTTCCCTCACACCCAAAAAATATCTTCCCCAAACCCCTCATACCCTTTCCCTTTACACCCCCCCATACCTTCCCTCACACCCCTCTACCTTCCCTTTCCCCCCCATTCCTTCCCTCAAAACCACCCCATATCTTCCTTCACACCACTCATTTCTTTTCCCCCACACCACTCATATCTTCCCCCACCCCACTCATACCTTCCCCCACACCCATTTATCCTTCCCTCACACCCCTCATTCCTTCCCTCACACTCTTACCTTCTCTCACACCACTCATATCTTCCCTCACACCCCTCATATTTTCCCTCACACCACTCATACCTTCCCTCACACCCTTCATACCTTCCCTCACACTCATATCTTCCCTCACACCACTCATATCTTCCCTCACACCCCTCATACCTTCCCTCACACTCATACCTTCTCTCACACCACTCATATCTTCCCTTACACCACTCATACTTTCCCTCACACCACTCATACCTTCCCTCACACCCTTTATACCTTCCCTCACACCCCTCACACCTCCCTCACATCCCTCATACCTTCCCTCACACTCATACCTTCCCTCACACCATTCATATCTTCCCTCCCAAACCCCTCATACCTTCCCTCACACTCTACCTTCCCTCACACCCCTCTATCTTCCCTCACACCACTCATACTTTCACTCACCAACCACTCATATCTTCCCTCACACCCTTTATACCTTCCCTCACACCACTCATAGCTTCCCTCACATCCCTCATACCTTCCCTCACACTCATACTTTCCCTCCACACCACTCATACCTTCCCTCACACCACTCATTCCTTCCCTCACCCCCTCATATCTTCCCCACACCACTCATACCTTCCCTCACAAACCCCTCATACCTTCCCTCACAACCCCTCATCCTTCCCTCACACTCATACCTTCCCTCACACCACTCATACCCTTCCCTCACACCACTCATACCTCTCTTCCTCAGTCATGTCATGTCCCCAAACACCTCCGCCCCTGCATTCAAAACCTCNTTCCTGTGCATCGTTTTATAACATTAAGTTTGGAGGCCTATAATACACCAAAACCATTTTTCTAGTTCCCTCCTAACTCTACCCATATAGACTCTATGTGTCATCTGTTTTTAACATGTAACACAACACTGCAATGCATCTCTTGCATAAAGCGAACTCCTCTCCTCTCTGCCTACTCTGTCCTTGTGAAATAACTTATACCCAGCTATCTCGACTTCCGGATCGAATACCTTTCCTGACATATCAACCATGTTTCTGTTAATGCTAATATATCAAAATCCTCTACACTATTATTCCTCTCAGGAAATCTATCTTTTTTAAAATACTCCTACAGTTTGTATAGTAAACCTTCAAGCAACTCCTCTTTTTTTTGTCAATTTTCCCTTTATCTTTAACTAAACCCCTCCTCTCTCTCTTCTTACGAATTACTTTAGTTCCCTGCCTTCTGAAACTCCTCCTAGTGTCGCAAGTTTCCTTTACCCCAGCCCCCGTGTCTAAACCCCTAAACCAATCTTCATCATCATCGCTTCAACACATGACTCAGGAAGGGACTAACAATGAAATGGATAAACAAACGTAGCATATAAAACCGACTCTTTATTTTGATTTAAAAGAAAAAAAAGATGAAATGAAAATTATTATTAATCTGACATTCGCTAGATAGAAAATTGAAGGCACTTAGAAGCCAGCGATGAAGGCGTGTCGGGGATGGTGGCAGCAGCAGCAGCAGCAGCAGCAGCAGTGGTGGTGGTGGTGGTGATGCATGTCGCTGCTGTCGTCCTCTATACGTACCAATACTTGAGTCTCAGCGTGAGTGACTTTCAGCCTGTCCTTCGCTCACTTGCTCCTCTGGTAGCCTGTTGTCCGCAGCTTTTACCAGTGATGATGATGACCATGATGATGATGCCCATGGCCGCCGCCATATCTATAGCGGCCACCGCCATGGCCGCCGCGTCCGTGGCCTCCACGGCCACGACCATAACCCCCTCTCCAGGATGGATCAGGGTCAGCGAGGGCCTCGGGATCAGCAAGGGCGTCGGGATCAGCAAGGGGCGTCGGGGTCAGGGAATGCCTCAGGGTTCGGGTCTGGGTAGGGTTTTCAGGCATGGCCTGCACACCACCAAAGCCGTCAGGGCCACGGCCACCACCAGTAGGAGGGTCAGCTGAGGGAAGAAGTATCAACAGTGAAGTGGTGAACTCTGTGTTATCTATCGTTCTTGATATATATATATATATTATATATATATATATATATATATATATATATATATATATATAATATATATATATATATATATAATATATATATATATATAATTATATATATATATATATAATATATATATATAATATATTACATGGAAGTCGTGTAAAATGGAAGCATGTTTAGAGTTATCTCCAGAGGTATGTAAGAGTACCAACAGACTGGTCGTCGTGACGCTTACAGCTGTAACAAATTTCCTGAACATGTCAGAACCCTGTGCTCCATTGCCGGTTACCTGTCGTCTTCTCTCAACATCTATACATTCACCATGGCCAGCGCCCTTCTTACTGACTAGTTAACTTATCATGACTGCCTGCATGCCTTCACCTAGTGCGGAGGCTTCATATAGCCTTGCTCTGTATTATTCAAAACGTGCTCATTTTACACCTAACTACGTATAACTACCTTGATAAAGAATAAAAAGAGATAAAGAAGAGCCAGTATTCAACGTAACTAAACACAGGGATTTATATTTTCATGGTAATTGAAACGCTAACATGCTGGAAGGTGTGCGTGATGTGAGGGAAGGCAGGTGGGGGAAAGGGGTTAGTACTCACTGATCGCATGATGCCGAGTGTCAAAGGTTCAGCTTTCCTCAACGGGTCGCTGCGTCGGGGTGTCCAGGGAGGCTTCACCTTCCTTTTAATAGCCGTTCTATTCTGACCTCCACGAGCGTACGCCAGCGACTTTTTTTTCACTAAGTTTTTCTGCGGGTGCGTCTGTGCCCCCGGGGATGCACGATGAGGCGAGCAGAGGGTTACCGTGTATCATTATCAACATGAAAAGTTTGTCTCTGTGTGAATACGCACTCATTCAGGCGTGTATGAGGGTCTACTTTTTGAAACTATGGAACAATATGGCAACGGTGGGCGAAGATTACAAAAGGATTTCCCCTCACAATAGCAAGGGGGGGGGGGTTTGGGTTGGTGTGGGGTGGAAGTGAGTGGTGTGGAAGACGGGAGTTAGTCATTATTTTTTATTTGTGATTTATTATTTGAAAGGGGAAGTGAAGTACATGGCTGAAAAAGACCACAGGAGGACAAGGCGGGATTATCCTAAACAATGATACAACCACAAGTGCAGACAATCACAACCTAAAACAAGTGACGAACTGGTTCAAGACGCGGCCAACAAAAAAGGCAAGAGGAGAGAGAGGAGTTTAAAAAAAAACCTTGATTTCAACCCAAAGACATATTTTTCAAAGTTGATCTTGTTTGTATGGCCGCATGCGTACTTGTTTTTTTGGGGGACAAGAAAATGCAAGTTCACATTATCCAGCCGGGTGCGGCGTTATAGTGTAAGGAGAAGAAACTTTCCTCCAACGAACGCCCCCTTTAAATGATGATGGTAATGATCATTAATCAGTAATTTAATGAGATGGTAATTTTTCTTAAGGAAAAATCGTGCCAAATTTTTTCTCTTTTCCTCTAGCAAAGAAGGAGGAAGGAAAGTTGGATCTTTTTAAGACTGCATGACACAAAAAATGTCTCGCCAAGATAAAGAAGGGCCCGGAGATCCTACTCATTCCTCCTCCTGCAATGCCTCAGCCTGTGGTGGGGAACCTCACGTGTTGGAGGACTGCCTTTGGGTTTATCAAGATTATATATTCTTGATTTTGAGGTATTGGAACAGGCCTAAAGGGAATTTCCCCCAACCCAAATTTTTTTTTCCTTCATCCCCCACAAAACCTTCCTCACCTTATTCTCCTCATTTTTGTTCCCTCACCCCCTCATACTTCCTCACCCCCTAACTTCCCTCAACCCTCAACCTTCCTCACACCATCATCTTCCCTCAAACCCTATACTTCCCCCACACCCTCAATTCCTTCCCATCAACTCTAATCATACTTTCCCCCAATAATTCAACCAATTCACCACATAACCTTCCCACACCCTTTAAAACCTTCCCAACCCAACTTTTTTCCCAATCTATTCTTCTAACCCTTAAATTTTAATCTACTTCCCTCACCCAACCCCTACCATATCTTTCCCTCACCTTACTTCCCCTCACCCCCCAAACTTCCCCCCCCTAATTCCCCACCCCTATCTTTCCCAACCATAATTCCCATAATCTTCCTCAAACCTCATACTTTTCACCCCCATACTTTTCCCCAAACCTCAAACTTTCCTCACAACTCAATCTCCCACACCCATACTTTCCCTTAACCCATATTTCCCTCACCCCAAATTTAAAAAACCCTATTTTAACAACCATCTTCCCTCACACCACCTATTTCCCCCACCTACAGTATTCCCTCACACCACTCAATTCCCTCACCCCTCATCTTCCCCCCCCCTCATACTTCCCTCACACCCTCATACCTTCCCTCACACCCCTCATACCTTCCTCACCCTTCATACTTCCCTCACACCCTCATACCTTCCCTCAACCCCCCCATATACCTTCCCTCCACCCCTCATACCTTCCCTCACACCACTCATATCTTCCCTCACACCACTCATACCTTCCCTCACACCACTCATACTTCCCTCACACCACTCATACCTTCCCTCACACCACTCATATCTTCCCTCACACCCCTCATACCTTCCCTCACACCACTCATACCTTCCCTCACACCACTCATATCTTCCCTCACACCACTCATACTTTCCCTCACACCACTCATATCTTCCCTCACACCACTCATACCTTCCCTCACACCACTCATACCTTCCCTCACACCCCTCATACCTTCCCTCACACCTCTTACCTTCCCTCACACCACTCATATCTTCCCTCACACCCCTCATTTTCCCTCACACCACTCATACTTCCTCACACCCTTCATATACCTTCCCTCACACCATCATACCTTCCCTCACACCACTCATATCTTCCCTCACACCCCTCATACCTTCCCTCACACTCATACCTTCTCTCACACCACTCATATCTTCCCTCACACCACTCATACTTTCCCTCACACCACTCATACCTTCCCTCACACCCTTTATACCTTCCCTCACACCACTCATACCTTCCCTCACATCCCTCATACCTTCCCTCACACCCCTCATACCTTCCCTCACACTCATACCTTCCCTCACACCACTCATATCTTCCCTCACACCACTCATACTTTCCCTCACACCACTCATATCTTCCCTCACACCCTTTATACCTTCCCTCACACCACTCATAGCTTCCCTCACATCCCTCATACCTTCCCTCACACTCATACTTTCCCTCACACCACTCATACCTTCCCTCACAACACTCATACCTTCCCTCACACCCCTCATATCTTCCCTCACACCACTCATACCTTCCCTCACACCACTCATACCTTCCGTCACACCACTCATATCTTCCCTCACACCACTCATACCTTCCCTCACACCACTCATACCTTCCCTCACACCACTCATACCTACCCTCACACCACTCATACCTTCTCTTCCTCCTGTCATTGTCATGTCCACAAACACCTCCAGCCACCTGCTCGATTCAAATCCTAACAAATACAAGACTTTATACATTTTTGCATATTAAAATGCACCTGCGTAGCCTCAAATGGTAGTGGAAGCACAAAGACAGCACACAATTGACAATACAAAATTGTGCGCCAACAATCGTCTTGGGACCACCAATATGGCGGCTGCTTACCTCAACTCCAGGAGGGCGAAGCTCTATCCACTCATATACATAATCTAAGATATATACGTACGTATGTGTGTGTGTGTGTGTATATATATATATATATATATATATATATATATATATATATATATATATATATATATATATATATATATATATATATATATATATATATCGTTAAAAGTGATACCTAGTTCAACATTTATTATCTTTTTAAAGATAATTTCTCGTTGTCTTAAGAGTGTCTTATTCTCTTTTGTAATCACTTTTATGACTTCGCCGTAGCTTGTCATTTATGCTGTATAGCGATTTCGGGTCTAAAAACCCTTCTTCAGCAGCATGTGGAAGATGTGTTCTCCTCAGTCGTAGAGGTGAGCATGATTTAGTTGAGTGAAGCACTATTTATTGATGAAGTCTGGCTGCCGCGCAGCCTAGTGGGCGGCGCTGATTGGTAGATGGTTTCTGCTTCTCGTTGATTTTTGTCTCCGTGAGTGGGCGACGCTTATTGGTTGTTGACTCCTCGCTTTGTTTCTCTTCGAGTAGGCTGTTATTAGACTTTGTTCTTTTCATGCTTGGTAGAGCTTGTGGGTCGTTTGCCTGTACGTTAAGCTTGGGATTGATGTCTTTTATGTATAGTGCTTCTAGAATTGGAAGTCGCCGCACATCTGCACACATGTCGACCAATTCTGTATTTTCTTCTAAAAATGTTCTTGTGGTGATGATGCCATGTTTTTCTAATAGGTGATTTTTTGCTGCTCCGGAATTTAGGTGGCAAGTNTTTTTGCCCAAACCTTGTCCCCGGGGTGTAGATGCACCGATCGAACTTATATAAGCCCTCCGAGAGTGAGTGACGAGCCTCCTTCTTACCCGACGGTATCGAGCTCTTGACCTGGGAAGGTTATTTTTAGTTCTTGTGAAGTTGGCCGCGATATGTATTGCGCCTCAGCATGGCGGGATTGACTCCTGCTGCCGTACAGCCCCGATTCCACCACGGAACAGGCCGGCGGGAGAAAGAGCCAGAAGTGCGGGGGATTCTCAGCGAGGCTGCAAAATGAATTCGAGACACAAAGCAATCAACGATCTCAGCTATTGTCTGAAAGTTATCTATGTGTTGGTCAAAAACACAAGCCTTTTGAAAGCCCTCCCAGTCTGCACGAGAGAGGCACCATTTTGGGAAACATCGGGAAGGGGGCGATGACACTGCTCTTAGTAGTAGAGGATAATGGTCACTCCCACGAAGAGAATCGGCCACCTCCCGTAAGAAGTCGAGGGTGACCTGTGGACTGCAGAGTGATAGGTCAATAGCAGTCAATGTTCCCGTCTGCGAATGGAAATGTGTAGGTTCTCCTGTGTTTAATATATTTAGGTTGTTGCCATCGATAAAAGCTACGAGAGAATCATCGCGACGAATCTGGTGGAATCTCCCCACAGAAAATGCCGCCCATTCATGTCTCCGAGGAGAAAAAATGGACGGGGAAGCTGGCGGATAAGATCCTCAAGATCTTGGAGAAGTATGTCGTTATTTGGAGGTAGATATATTGAGCAGACAGTGTAGGTCTTGTGCAGATGGATACGACCTGCTACAGCCTGCAAGGATGATTGCAGCGGGATGACAGAGAAAGGGACATCCCGACGATGGTAAAGGCCACAAACACCACTAAAACCACCATCTGCTGGAGGTGGCGTGTGTACATTAGGGTACGCCGTAGGTCCAATGAAAAGTGAAATATAGATTATTTCGAATTTGGCAGGGTGTTTTCTTATGTAAAATAGATTTTTAAGGGTGGTTTGTCCTCTTCAACTTTTTGGTTTGAGCACTTCTTGCTATGCAAAAATGGACTTTTATATTTATATGCAAAACATAGCTTAGCCCCGCTAAAGTAACGGCTTCATTTGCACCTATCATCAATTCTTGATCGTCTTTTTCAGGATGGCTTCTCCTTGTAAACCAAGTGGGTCGAAGCCCGCAACTAGACAGAGCTCTGGATCCAAGTTGGTCGCCTTTGTTGGCGGTGGACGAGAGTTTGCTGAGAGTGAGGTGCCTACGTATCGCGGCGTGATGAAGAGGGGAATCCTTCTCCAAGAACTCAGCGGCATCCGGGAGGGTGTTGACAAGCGGGGATACCCAGTGAGAGACATTGCGAAGGATCTGACCCCCATGGTGCTTGCCCAGTGGAAGAAATCAAACGCCCAGTTTGCACCTCCAGTGGTTGTTATTGACCGGTCCGTGACCAGAAGGATAGATAATTTTTGGAAGAAGGTTAGTGAAGTGGTGAGAGACAGAGCAACTAAAGCAGTAAAGGAATTCGTGGAGAAGACTATGGACAGGCTGTTTGACATAACGGCCTGCCCTCACACGATCTTCCTCGCAAGGACCGGAATCCCACTGCTCCAACCCCCCAGCTGTGCACGCGAGAGCACACGTGCAGTGTGACTGCCCCCTGGCCAGCAAAGTCCCTACTTTAGACCTGGAGTGGCTGTACTACCAGAGGATCAAAGTTGGGGAGGAGAGTGCAATAATGATGACAGGGGTAGACAAGAATGAGACGCATAGACAAGTGAAAACAGCAAAGAGAAAGCAGTTGGAAGAGGAGGTTAAGCTGAAGAAGCAGAAGCAGAAAGATGAAAAGGTCAGACGTCTTGAGCTGCAGGAGCAGATGTTCCTGGGCCAGGCTGAAGATCACCAGGATTCTGAGGATGGGACGGAGGAGTCGTTCACCCTGCCACTCAGAGGAAAGAGGCAGGAGCAACAGGAGGCTGCCATACTGGTAGACCGACTGCTCATGGAGAGGCTGGGGTCCCTGGCACCCCTTGTGATGCAGTACTTGGACAGGCCAGCTGCAAGAAGAAACACAATGCCAGTCCGGAACCTGGCGCTGGCAAGCATCCGGTTCGACGTTCCGCCCACTGCTGCTGCTGCCTTGACTTCTGGATTCCTCCAGGACCTTATCGCTGACGGCCACCTCTCTCCAGACATGTCGTACTTGGTCTGCGATCCTAACAAGCTGAGGAAGGCCAGGCAGGATGCCATGGCATCGGCCAGGGACCTTGACCAGGGGAAGCACCAGGGTACCAAAATATTTGGATTGGGTTACGATGGGAGGAAGGACAAGACCAGGGCGATGGTGCCCGACAGCTATGGGAAAACTGCACCCAAGGTTGATCAGGGAGGGCATGTTGTCAGTGACAGAGGAGCCATCTGGAAGCTACCTTTGGCACTTTGTACCAGAGGACCCGGTGCCACCTGAGAAGCCTGCGTTCAAGGTGGCTCAGGCTCTCTATGATCTGCTGGTGACATACGACTCCACCAACTCACTGATCGTACTGCAAGGTGACTCAACTAGGGCCAACACGGGGTGGCAGGGTGGTACTCACGCCCATTTGGAGAAGATGCTGGGACGCAAGCTCTTCTGGAGTATATGCGTGTTGCCCCACAACGAGTTGCCCCTGCGCCACCTTATCACCAGCATCGACGGGCTACCTCATCTGACACTGCTTTCACGGGTCCAGTGTGCAGTCTGCTGTCCAGCGTGAATGAGATGCAGTACAACGCAGAGTTCAGAGGAGTGCCAGGCGGTGAAGATCTCACGGAGATACCGGAGTATATCCTGGTCAACATGTCCACTGACCAGCAGGTCGCCTACCAGCTGGTCCAGGCTGTGAAGCGGGGCGTTCTCCCGTCCGAGCTGCAGGAGATCAAGTGTGGCAAGGTGTCTCACTCCAGATGGCTCACCACAGCCCAGTCGCTCGTGTACATGTGGACCAGAAAGCATGGACTGACTGGCAAAGAACTGAACACCCTGGAAATTCTAGTCAAGTACTGCCTGCAGGTGTACTTCAAACTCTACTACGACATCAAGGTTCACCACAGACTAGAGGACGGCCCCAAGCACATCCTCACGCAGCTCAGAGTGATGAGGTCGCAGCCCAAGAAGGTCCAAACAGCTGTGACCTTCTACGTGCGGACAGGAGCATGGTTCGCACACTCAGAATGTGTCCTCCTCTCGCTGATGGCGAGTCAGAGTGAGGACGACCGCAGGTTCGCCGTGACCCAGATTTTGAAGCTGAGGGCTGGCGAGGAGTATGGGGACACCAGTGTAAGACCTTGCATCACACCCAAGCTGAACTTGTCAGCCACCAGCTTGCAGACACTGATCAGCTGGCAGCCTGGCCAGGTGCACGAGCCGGCATTCACCTGTTCACTGTCCGGGGATCAGATCCAGGAGATCCTGGTCAAGCCGTACGAGGTTCCGGAGTTCTCTATACACACTCAGAGCACCGAAAGAGTCGTTGAGCAGGTGACAGAGGCTGCGGCAGCAGTGGTGGGGCAGCAGGCCAGAGACGGGTTCATCCGGGCTCGGGCCCACCACCGGGAGACCATGCCCTGCTTCAGGTCTAAGAAGGACATGATGGACACGTTCTAGGCCAACGTAGAGGCTGTTACACTGTGATGTAGTGCCTGATGAATCAACTGATCAGAAAGAGCTTACCACGCTAGTCCTTTGGAACTCATATTGGTGCATGATGCAATAAACAGGACCAACCGGACACTGCGTATTCATTTAAGCATTATTCGATAAGGGTGCAATATAAAAGTGCGATTTTGCATAGTAAGAATTGCTCAAATGCAAAAATGGAATAAGATAAAATCGTCTTAGAATTCCATTTTACATAGGAAATTGGCATGCCAAAGTTGAGAAAAATAATTTTTGTTATACGGCGTACCCTAGACTGTACATGGATTAAATCTGCCGGGCAGAGACATCTTCCCTGCCCTACCATTGTTTCTTGTTAACAGATAACAACTGGGTCCAACTCGGCGATGAGAAGGACCAGTTCTTCCCAGCTTGCACGTAATCCACGAATATTCCATTGGAGGATTGAAGACATTATTTTGTGTGTGATGATGCTGCAGTAGAAGCCTTACGGCTTGTAGACGCTGCGGTATTTGAAAGTCCAGCATCTTATTTTTTTATTGTAGAAGAGGATAAACAAATGTTCCTTACTTTTACAGATTTTGCTTGGCGTTTGTGTATATCTGGTGGTGTAATTGGGATCCTCACACGAGGTCCCGCAGCAGTAGTAGATACCGTATGTCCTACCAAGGATGCTGAGTTATTGTCAGAAGCTTTACTAGTTTTGCTAATAGCTCCCGTCGAGGCTCTTTAAAAATTGCTTACTAGCATGGCTATCAACTACTTGGGTGTCCATATGTTGTGAATCACCTTCGCCATCAGCTTGATGTATTGCTGTGTCGCTAGCCGCTTCAGTGGTGGTAACAGCGGCATTGATATTGGGAGTCATGACAGTACTCTCACAACTATCAGTAGTTGTAGCTTTACTCAATTCCATCCCCTCCTGATCACCATTAGAGATTTTAGCCGGAGGGACCCCCACTGACTCTAAGGGCTCAGTGGAGCTGCGAGTTCGCTTCTGAGATTCCTTAGTAGGATGGTTTTTTGGGATCCTCTTAAAGGAGGAGTCACCGTTGTTATATTTCTCTGGTGCAACATGCACTACACGAGAGGTGGATGAAAGCTCATTATGAGAGGAGTCAGCAGACTCCACAGAATCGCAGGTCAATATCGAGAACTTATTATTAACTGGGATGGATTGAGTAGTTTTAGGAGACTGTGGTGGAGGAACTGTGGCAGGCTGATTAGGAGTCTTAGTTGATGAAGATGCTGCCATCGCGGATGCGTAGGTCCTGCTTCCTCCCCCGCCTGTTTGTCTGTGAATAAGTTCTCTTCTGGCGCTCCCAAGACTGAAAATTGGGAGTTGGCCAAATAAAGGATGTCTTCTTCCAATTTGTACGTCCCACACTGTCGATAACTCGGTGGGTGAGCATCACTGCCGTGGAAACGGTAGGGGGCAGACTTACAGTCAGCTGTGTCATGGGATCCCAACGCCGAGCAGCGACCACAGCGAGGAGAGGACTTACAAAACTTCTTGCCGTGGCCAAAGCTATAGCACGCATAGCACTGCATAGGGCGGTCGTTAAAGGCTTTTATCCGGATAGTCTGGGGACCGATCCTGATGTAGTCGGGGAGACTCGATCCGTACAATGTGAAAACGATCATGTTCTTGCTCCCTCTTACTTTTGAGACCTTCTGAACTCTACTTGGGCACATGTTTAATATTTCATCCTCCGAGAAATAATATAGGTCGTAGTTGTAGACTACGCCTTTGCTGTAATTAAACTTTGGATGAGGTTTGATGGATTCAAAAATGCTGTCAGAGGTGATGGGCATGTGAAGAAGCATCTGAGCCTGAGTAAGGTCCTTGGCTCGGATCAAAACTCCTCTGCCATACTTCTTCAGGTGGCCTTCGGGGATCTTTCCAATTTCTTTCTCTAAAACTCTTGCCGCATGGAAAAAGTTGCCTCCACTTTCCTTGTAATAGGCCACGTACCAAGTAGGGGTAGAGCTTTGGCGGACCGTTGGTGTAGATGGTGTAGTGTCCTGGAATGTGTTAGGAACGTAGCCCTCAGGGCCTTCTGCAACATTAACAGAGCGAAGAAGTTCGGCTCTATAATGTTTTTCACCAATTTCCAGTGTTGTGGCTTCCTCAAGGGCAGCTGTTGCGCCGTCTGCCGTAGCAAAAGTGATGTAGCACCTATTCGTGAGGTCATTGCCATCATAGACCATACAGATGCGGCGAACCACACCATATGCCATGAAAATATAATGTATTGCTCTGTAGGACAAGGCCTGGGACACGTTGGACAGAAGCAAGGTGTCCAACGTAGAAGTGCCCCTAGGGCCAAGCTCGTCTCTCAATCCCTGTCTGCGTCCATTGGAGCGGGGACCGCCAGACCGGGGAGCTGAGGAGGAAGGGGCGGCTGTCCGCTTCATGCCACGTCGGGCCTGGAAAGGCGCCAGGGTGGCAATGAGAGAGGATCCAGTTGGAGATGTAGAGGACAAGCGGACGGCAGGGAGAGAGGCAGGACGGGGTAAATCAATCAGTGTATTCATAAAAAAAATTACTTCACTTTCCCACGCCCCCACCCACCACGGAGCTAAACGAGGGGAAGCTGTCTGTTGGGGAAGGACCTCACCGAACACTCCAGGGGTAGCGGGGAAGTATACGCTTCGGTTGCCTGGTGTTTGGTGGCAGCCGCGGGACCGATGCGGTGCCCACCAGGCAACCTCCGCTTGGCCCTAGCCAACGCATGACCAGCCGATTGATCCAGCGGGGCCACACTGGACCTCCCGTCTTACCCCAACCCCCTACCAAAGGAGCGTGTTGCCACCGAAGGGATAGACTAGGAATATTATGTGAAAAGGGGCCCAGAAATCACACGAGTGGTAACGGTTTGTTACAAGCTATCACCCATACTAGGACTGAACCATGACACCTCCTGAGCAATATTAGCCTGGATGACACTTGATATTTTGATTTGGAACCTCACAGTGGGTTATTTTGTGAAAGAGGTCAATCGCGAAATATCTGATTTTCTCGAAAATAAAAAAATGTCAATAAAATGACTAATACTGCAGTTACAAACTTATTTTTGGTGTCAAAATGAGCAGAATAACAAGCCATATTGTAAAGATATTGGTTTATGCTATATAATTGAGAAATGTTAAAAAGAATGGCAAAAATTACTGTAATGGATTCCTAATCCTTTGAATCCTTTATAAACGATAGAAATATCGACTAGATCTGTTGTTTATTGTTGCATCTATGATTCAATATCACGTGCATCAGTAATTTTCATCGAGGCCAATTTGGTGAGTTTAACATTTATATGCCTGCTTCAGAGGCTATTTAAGCTCTTATGTTCATTAATTAGTCATATAACAATCTTGTGTGGCTCGTGATACATGTGTTATGGTATAATTCGTTACTTACGGCTGTTATATGAAAGAGGCTTAGGCTGATGCAATGTGACACTGAAGCCGCCGCCATTACTGTGTTTGTTATTGTTTCGCTGCTACGATGATGATTATATAATATTGTTATAACGGTGCTATAGCGATTATAAAATATTTTTTAATTAGACACTGCAGTGTTCCTCTGTACTAAACTGCTGTCAATTGCTATATTTTTTATTTAATTTATCTCGTGTATACGTGTATGAATATGTGCTGAACAAGGATGTTATCTCTCAGTATAGCCCAAGATGTTGTACATGCCGTCTCCAAAGGGAAAGTGCTGACACCAACGCATGTTGGGCTAGGAATGACCCTTCACCAAGCAACACGTTCCAAGGACCTGGCGAACATATTTCACAAGGCCGGGCGCTGCATCAGTTACAGTCAAGTTCAACGTGTAGATACCACCCTAGCGCAGCACGTACTGGACAACTCAACGAAACGCGATAAGTTTCCTGTCCCACCAAACCTTGTCGAAGGCCGGTTTCTCCAATTTTCTGCTGATAATATCGAAATTATAGAAGAAACCCTCGATGGGAAGGGAACATTCCACGCAACGCAGGTGATCGCGCTCCAGAGAGGGGCGGCACAACACCACAGTCGACAAGCACTGCAAATGGGACAAGCAAGGTCACTCAAGGTACCAGCGGAGCTACAGCAGCTTACGCCTGCACCAGGCTGCGGTGCACGTGCCCAGCCACGATTTGACACAGAAGTGAAGACTGATAGCTACACACCAGACCCAGACATAAAACAGAGAGCAAACATCAAAGACCTTTCGTGGCTTCTTGTCCGACATTACAGCAGTCCAAATTAATCAGTTCCAGCATGGACAGGTTTCAATCAATGCGTCATCAATGATACACAAGAAACAACAACCGTGGGGTATTTACCGATTATAATTATCAATGCTCCGGCACAGGAGAGGGACACCTTGTGGACAGTTATACTTCGTTGCTTACGAATCACACAGGAGCTGAACCCTGGCCAGTCCACTGTATTGACGCTGGATGAACAACTAATTTGCGAAAGCAAAGGAACTGCAGTGGGAGAATCTTGACACATGTAAAACTCTCTTTCTGGGACCCGGGAAAGGAGAGAGGAGCGAGTACGTTCTATCCGGCGCAAGATCGACAGCAGAGAGATTCCACTCCCTGCCAACTGGAAGCAGTTCATGGACTTACCAGAAAACAAGGCAAATCTTACCAAGTTTCTCAGCGATGAAATGATGTTGGAGGCAAAAAAGAGCCGACCCACTTGTGAGTTGATCACTGCAGGTGGGTTTGAGGAAGAAACCAAAGTAGCATCGTTACAGGGGTCTGATGTTGAACAGCTGCAATCATCTCACGAGGAGGCCGATACACGTATAATATTGCATGCCAAGGCGGCCTATATGGATGGATACGAACGGATCATAGTCTCGTGCAGGGACACCAACGTATTGGTACTGCTCACACACTTCGCGGGACAATTAAGTGGACAGCTCTGGATGAGAACTGGCACAAGGCAGGAACGGCGTTATGTAGCTGTCTGTGCACGACATACAGTTGACACCGACCATTCAGCGTAACATCCTGGTGTACAATGCGGTTATAGGATGTGACACAGTCAGTCAACCAAGTGGACACGGGAAAAAGACGACATGGAAGGTATTCCAGCAACACGGAGCATTGCTTGATGACCTCGGACGTGGCACGCTGTCAGAATCCACCATACGGAGTGTGGAAGAGTTCTTCTGCCGAATTTACTCACCAGCTTCGGACGAAACTAACATCAACGATGTGCTATACCGCAGTTTCCAAAAGGGCACCAAAGACCAAGAAAAGCTTCCGCCAAGTCGAAAATGTCTTGAACAACACATCAAACGCGCACACCACCAGGCTCAGGTGTGGTTCCAGGCAGATGTACCAATCCCTGAAATCGAGTCGCCCATTGGAAGTGGATGGTACGAGGATGCTACGAGGAGACTACACCCACACGTCAGTGTGGACGAGCCTCTGCCAAACGAGTTCACAGACATAGTCTGCTGCAAGTGTACAAATTGTGCAACTTCCAGATGCTCTTGTAGGGCCAAGAACTTGAAGTGCATAGCTGCATGTACCTGTAATAACGGAGTGTGTCACAACCCATACAGCGTGGCAATTGAAACGGACTCTGAGTGACTTAAACACGACATTCTTTCATTTCATTTCATGTACATGTAAACTTGCATATATGCAATGATGCGCCTTTTTCGTCCATCGTTCACTGTTGCGTTACTTAAAATTTCACTAGAAGTATGTTATGTTTGTAATAAGTAATTAAATCTACTAATTATTATAGCATAAACCAATATTTTTTACAATATGGCTTGTTATTCTGCTCATTTTGACACCAAAATAAAGTTTGTAACTGCATTATTGGTCATTTTATTTACATTTTTGTATTTTCGAGAAAATCCGATATTTCGCGATTGGCCCCTTTTCATATAATATTCCTAGTTTATACTCATTATTATAGCATAAAGCAATATTTTTACAATATGGCTTGTTATTGTGGTCATTTTGACACCAAAATAAATTTTGTAACTGCATTATTGGTCATTTTATTGACATTTTTGTATTTTCGAGAAAATCAGATATTTCACGATTGACCTCTTTCACAAAATAACCCACTGTGAGGTCCCAAATCAAAATATCAAGTGTCATCCAGGCTAATATTGCTCAGGAGGTGTCATGGTTCAATCCTAGCATGGGTGACAGCTTGTAACAAACCGTTACCCCTCATGTAAAATTTTGAGATTATATTCCTAGTCTAGGAACTACAACCCGCCCCGCGGTGGACTCAACTCCCAGATAGAGGGGCGCGCGGGGAATATACGGGACGCCACGTACGGCAAACACGTGGGGAGCGGAGTGTGAAGTTTAATAGGAAGAAGAAGCGTGAGACGGAAGAGAAGGGTCTCACCGGACCTAGAATCGCCCTAAGAAAGGAGAGAAAGGGGGAGGATATATAAAGGCGACATCACCGGCAGGCTCCACCTTCCAGTGACGAAGGGGGAGCGCTTGGTTCACGAGGCCGACGGCCACCGAACCCAACAATGGCAGGCAGGCCGCCAAAGTAGGTGGCGCCGTCGACCACGCTTCAAGTCCCGCCACCACGACAAGGTGACGCCCCACAGCGGGGACAATCTGGTGAAGACTTATCATCATCTTTACAGTTATTCACGTGTAAAACTTTTAGCATGATTTCATGTGTCATCATCCTGTGTGGGAATAATGACTGTATGTCCGTGTGAATAATCATCAGCAGCTTTTAGTATGTTTTTCTGCCTCGCCTTCTCGTCATGGCGGCAAAACCCGAGGACCCTTGTTATTGCGGCGGCTGGAATTATCAATACAAGGTAGAGAACACCGGCAACGCCAAGCGATGATTTCGTTAACACAGCTTTAGTGAGCTGCAAGAGAGGCACTATACGGCTTTCTTTGTATCAATTAAAAGTCGCTAAAACATCAGCTCTGGGTCTACGCCACTGTCTTTTGATTATGGGTTGCCTAATCCAATCATAGACATGGTCAGCAGCCGTTCTAGCGCAGGGAATTATACCTTAAGTGTATGATACCACGATAGAAATCATGACGTGGCCAACCCTGCAAGTTAACAGGTTTTTTTTTGCAAGGAGCAGCACATCTTCATATTAGACAAACATGCGTACATGAATTTACAGGAAGCAAAATCCCAGCAAAGTTACTCTACTGCTTCTCTTACCTATTTCTCTAACTGTGGGTTCTCAAACTAGGGGTCGCCAGAGGATCTCTAAAATGTGAAAAAAACCATCAAACACACAATCTGAAATTTATATTTTAATCATGATTATTATTTTACAATTTTTTTCAATAAAGAAAGCAATGGTAACGCGCTGACACATATCGTTGGGTAGGTGTTAGGTAGAGATTGCTGATGTAATACAGTTTATGCTTCAAAAGTTTATCTAGATTTTTCTTCATCTTAGATATATGGTATTTGCAGAGATTGAATGAAATTGAAAAAAAAATCTGGAACCAAATCTGATATTTTATAAAACCATAAAACATGAGATCATTATATGTCAACTACGTCGTCACTGCAGGACAACTGGGCTATGGGATCTATGACTAGGATCTGGTTGGATGATATGAATGGTTAGGGTGTTTAGGGGTCAGGGGTACAAGGAAAAGGGTTAGGGGTTACATGGATGGTCGGGGGTCAGGGGTTAAGGTGAGGAGATGCATAGATGGGGAAAGGGTCAGAGGGATAGCCAGGAAGGTCAGGCTATGATGAAGGGATCATAATAAAGGTCAGGAGGTCAGGAAGAAGTTCAAGTAGTCAAGGGAGCAGAACAAAGGTCATGGATGTCTAGATGATAAATGTCAGTGTGTTGTGTATGTGTTGTGTGTGTGTGTATGTGTGTGTGTGTTTAGCAGATGATGGCGAAGGGAAAAGCCCTGTGAACGACCCGATAGTAATCATCACTGGTGTCGTTATCGTTACCATCATCAATATTACCACCACTGCTTTCAATCATCATCATTGGCATCATCATCATCATCATCATTATATTCATGGCACGAGGAAACGCGACTTGGTGTATACAGTCGTGGTAATGTTGCTTCGTGTTCTTCAAGCCAAGGTCTCCAACACTATCATCATGAACCACGATGTTCTGACACCCCTAAAGATCCCTGTTAGTTTCCCTCTGCAGGATAGTTCATGATTCAGCCGAGTGAGCATCATCGTTACAAACAAGAGTTAGTATTGCATCCCAGTCAGATGTTGTCTCTCGTGAGACATTTGCTGCCCAAAGGTCAACTGCTCAGTGGACTCAACACAGAGAAAAGAAACCAAATACTTAACATATTGATAGTAACAAAGATACGGTTTTGGTTTTTCTTTAAATATAGTTTTCTTCGTTATGATAAGCTTAACTCAATTATCTAATTAGTTTCACTGAAAATAACACAGAGTACTCACACAGTTTTAACTTGCTTTACTGAGAAAGGCACGTTGTACTATAGAATCTGTAATGTTTTGTTTATGCTGACTGTCAATCTTGACTTGACTCCTGATAACTGTTGGTGAAGCCAAGGATTCGCCTGTCATATATCAATAAGTATTTTTTCATTTGTTTTGGTCTATGAATGGATATAATTAGATGTAGTCTTTTCCATGCCTCTTTTTACCGCTTCTCACTTGATCCCATGTATCGAAAGATTGATAATACATTACCTTATTATGGTGTTTCAACCCTCCTTTGTCGGAAGACCTTCATAAGGGGAATAATCGCTCTCGATATTTTTATTATACTGTTATACATCTTCTTGTAGCGGTAGTGTCAATTATACTAGTTTGTTTCCTAACACTTGCCCTGTTCTAATTGTAAAAAAGAGAGAACTTTAAAATTAATATAGTTTATATTATACAAGAAAGTAACAAGCGGGACATTTGAGTAAATTTATAAATATGTTATTGTCACTTATTTTTCCATTTATTATTACATTATGTCTTCCTTTGGGGGTCATGTAACACATCCGCCGTACTGGTGAGTACCGGTGCATTATAATAGCGCGTTTTCGCGACCGTTCTAGCCCGGTCTAGACTGGTTCAGTCCGGGGCGGAGTCTGTTTTCGCGAGGCGGACTGGACCGGGCTGGAACGGGCTGGACTGGTGCAACCCAGCGACCAGGACCACGTTGGACCAGTTTGGGGAGAGCTGGCGCATGCGCACTACAGTCTGCGGGGAAGACGACCAGGAGCTTCTCGTGCCGCTGATAAGACATGAACCACCATGATGGCCGACCATAAGACTAAAGTAATTTCACGAAAAATTACAATATTCGCAATTTGCTGAAACAACATCTTGGGAAATGAATGTACTGTCAACAACACTATAGTCGCCACTGCACTAATCTCACCAAGCGCCATAAGACCACGCGACCCTCCCGTAGCTTGACGGGATAATCTCCTCACCGGCGGGCTGATGCCCGCTTTGTAATTTTTTGCTGCTGCACTATGTGTATTTATGTACATGCTTGTACTGTATATATATATATGCTGTATGTTTTAATTGTACAATAAACCTTTACAAATCAACCAATTAAAGAAAGAAAGAGAATCAATTGCGATTGTATTATTATCATCATACCAATGGTAAGGGTTAAGGCTTAAAGGCTATAAGCTGCCGTGTTTACGGACATCGGTTTGCCAGCGAACTTAACGGACTCAACACGGCGAGTGTGGACTGCGTGCCCTCGTTTGCGTCGCTTACACCAGACGGTGACCAGATCCATTATGATGGAAACAACACAACACTCCCCTGCGACATTAGTGCAGTGGCGACTATATATAGTGTTATTAACGGTAAATGAAATGAAATTTCAACATTCGTTTTTTCATAGTCATCCCTGCTACTTAACTTCCCATTGAGAAGTCAAGTAGCAGGGATGACTGGTACATTGCACAAGACAAAACTTGCATGATAATAAGATTAATAACAAGTACTCTACCAGTAAAAGGCCTGCTATATACGGAAATCCCCAGGTAGTGGATGCCAGTACCTATAGATATGATGCATGATGGTTATATAGGTTATATAGTAAACGTTTGATATGGCTGCGACAGGTCTTGCACTGTTGTGTTCCTGGGATTTTTTTTCCGTCCAGAGATTTATAAACCTGACTCTCATCACACACAAAATGATGACCACGGTTCACCTTTCATATGCCAACTAGGAGGCTATTACCTGAGATCAAATTAATAACCCATTGGTGTGTCTTTGGAGGGGGGGGGGAGGGTACATAAAGCTTGCAGGACGGTGGGATCGCCCACTTGATCCCCCAGCCAATAGGAACGACGGATGGGACGGGGCCAGTCTCGATGTATTTTCGCGAGAATCAGTCCAGCCTGGACTGGTCTAGGCTGGATTGGACCAGGTTGGTAAACGTCGCGAAAACGCGCTTTAAGTGGCAGGAATGATAAGATAAGATTTTCATCCTATCTAGACACTTTGCAAGTACCAACTACAAGGTTATTGACTATACAAAGCGCCGCCACGTCAGCATGAACTAGGCGGACTCGAACCGCTGACCGAATGCACAGGGACGCTGCACATTGCGAACTCACGTCTCTACCAACCTTGCCACCCTGACGGGCTGGCAGGAATGATTTACTACAATTCCTTAGGAGCGTGAAGCAATGTATCGTGGTTTATTAGAGTTATACTTCACGGATTGGCTGGAATGAGCCTTCTCCTCTAAACTCAGCCGTAATATTTCATCCATGATCCCAGATCATCTTCTCAACTGCCTTTATTGGCTTTATGAAAGCGTTCATAGGTTGTGTTTCACGAATGTTGCGCTCCACTTGCTGTCTTCATTATGGTTGCGAGAGAAAAGTGATGTACTGCTGTCCACCCAGAGATTTTTGTGGTCTGTTGCTCTGTCATTTTGATTTAGTTTTGTTGAGTCAAACTACGTATATTTAAGCAAAACTAAAATGAGCCGCTCCCCTAATCCACTTCTCCTTATGACTTGAACAAGGAGGTGCTGTTAATAATGCCCACTTGATGTCAACTGTTATCTCTTAATTTATGAGTCAAAACTGATATGACAGCCCCCTCACATATATCCCTCAATGCGTGCGAGCATGCATGCGTGCATGCGTATATGCATATACCCTTCCACAAAGACCTTTGATCTCGTTGCTGCTGATCTAAGGGTAATTCTTGGAACTCACGCACCACATGTATGCCCTTCAAGGGGAAGATTAACAACCTATGCTGTATACGGATTTCACCCTGAGCAGGGCTGGAACTGCCGATTACCATTAGTATTCCTCAGAATATCTAATTTTTCTCCATATAGCCTATTTTGTGTGGGTAACTTAATTACTAGTTTACTATTCATAAACTGTTAGGCTGTGACTCTCATTCTGCAGTTTGGGTATGTCTATCAGATCAGCAGCAAAGAAGTATGACATGCCAGAGTCCACCCTTCGGCACAAGAAAACTGGGCGCCGAGGAATGAGCACAAGAAAAGGCCCTAAATTTCTTGACAAAAGCTGAGGAGGAAGTAATAGTGAATTTCATCACCCACTCCTGCAAACGAGCACACCCTGCGACAAGGAGAAAATTTAAATATCATGTCAGCACTGAGCAGTGACTGCTATTCTGGCTGAGGAAGTAGTTTCTGGTAAATAAAGACGACTGCACCCTTCATTTGTGGACAAACCAAAGGTTAAATGGTGGAGGCTGTTTAGGAAAAGACACCCGCAACTTACGTACAGAACACCAGAGACACTGTCTACTGCACGAAAAAACATACCTATGGCATACCATACCATCAGTGGTTCCAGGATGCGCTTGATTATTTTAAGGAAATTAATGCTGTTGATGCTCTTAATGATGCTGCAAGAAACTTTAACACTGACGAAAGTGGGTTTTCTCTGTCTCCAAAGTAAGAAAAAGTTATTGTAGAGAAGGGAGAAAAAGTAGTATTTGAAGAAGCATCTTTAGTTTTGAAAACAAACATTACTGTTGAGGCCCTGGTTTGTGCAGATGGCAAAGTACCCCTATGCATGATCATATATCCAAGGAAAAGAATAAGTCCATCAATTGCAGAGCAATTTCCAGAGAATATGGAGTTTGTTGGTGGGAAGAGTGAAAAGGGATACATTACCTATGAAACACTGTATGAATACCTGTGCAATGGGTTTAATGATAGGCTAACTGCAATCAAGTGACCAAACCTGTAATTCTTTGGACAGATTGGCATGAAAGTATAATTAATTATCACTTAGCTAAAGCACTTAATGAGCACGGAATCATCCTTTACGGGTTACCACCCAATATAACGCATTTCATGCAAACTTTGGATGTGGCCGTCTTCGGTCCAAAAGAAAGAAAGGATAGAGTAAAGAATGTAAAGAATGGGAAGTCGCACATAATGATTAAGTAACTGTCCACGTCGAACCTGAGCTGGAATACGACCGTTGATTCCGTTCTGACGAGTTTATTTGAACTCCAACCATTTGGCCAACGATCCGAATACATATTTTGATCTACGCAAAATGTCATGTTTTTTAAAACCTTCAAATACGCTCTATGACTGACGGTTCTCGAGTTGCCAAGTATGGATTAAACGGTATTTTCGTTCTGACGAGTTTATGCGGCATCGAACGGCCAACCCGTTAACATAGTTTGAGCTATGTATTTTTCACTTTATTTTGGCTGTGAAGTATGAACGCTCTACGACTAACGGTTTTGGAGTTAGAGTCGCCACAAGTTAATATTTTCCTCGGAACCTTTTTCGCAGCATTTTGTTCTGGCGGGTTTAAATATTGGACTAAATGCAATTATTGAGACCACTCTTCCGATATAATTTGTTGAGCTCTACAACTTTGTTTTCAATGAAAACTTTCGTATCTGTAATGTAAGTGCCTTTTTTACACTTGAGGCATACAAAAACTATTTTACCTCCACAAATTTATGTCACAGGGAAAATGACATTGCACAACAATTACTAACAACGACATGATACACAAGTGTTATTGAGATCATTTTTTCGTATGTATGTAAATAAAAAACTATGAGTTCCCAGATATGGCTTTTGTGACCATATGACCAAGGGGACATGTATAGCCATAAGTGAGGGCTCACGTCCCCGAGGTATGTTTAAGACAACCCACAACAACCGACAGCAACAGCTTAAAGTAATCGTCCGGACCCACTTTTACTTTGCATAATTATGTTGAATGTTCATTCAAAATACCTAATCCACAAAAAAATATTAATTTCCACGCCTTATTTCCCTAAAAACATGACTTTTGTAAGAAGCGCGGGAAAAACAACAGCCCCATTCCAGCCGTGGCGGGAAACATGCTGGTGACGTCACAGGAGTAAGCCTTCCAGCCCTGCCTGATACAAATACACGGAGACTCAGAAAAAAATATAGTACTTGAAGAATTTTGGGCGTTTCTGATATATTTTGTTTGCGATATGGCATATACCTGCATCCTTCATGGGTACAACAAGAAAGATGTGCCTTTCCAGAGAGCTTAGCACCCATTTCCGACCTATTTGGCCTAGTTATATGTGTGCAGTGCCCGTGAGTGGCGGATGAGAGGCGCGCGGCTAGACAATGTGCTTCACACCGCTGACTTTCACCGAGACCACCGAGAGACTATCATCTCGGTGGCCACGCTTTCACCCGCCTCTCACCGGCGCTGCACAAACATAACCTAGCCAAATAGGTCGGAAATGGGTGCTAAGCTCTCTGGAAAGGTACAGCTTTCTTGCTGTACCCATGAAGGATGCAAGTATATGCCATATCGCATTTTTTTTTTATCAGAAACACCCAAAATTCTTCAAGTACTATATTTTGTTCTGAGTCTCCGTGTATTTGTATCAGGCAGGGCTGGGAGGCTTACTCCTGTGACGTCACCGAGCCGTGGTCCGTCGTCTGCTGGTCATCAGTTGTGTTTTGAGAGCTCGGGGAATTTTCAGATTTTGAATGCGGATCATTTAAAAACGGGTGACTGGATGCAAAAAGTGACAACATATTGTTGATATACTCGATCATGGCTATATTTTGACTGCATTAAATCAGGAATGATGAAATGGTCTGGGCGATTACTTTTAAACAACCCACGTTCGACCTACGAACGCTCAATGACTAAAGTGGTTTGGCTCTGGCGGAATAATTATTGCACTTAGAGCAAGGCTGAAACCACACAATCGATAGGATTTTTTGAGCTCTACAACTTTGTTATCAGTGAAAATGTTCGTATCTGTAATGTAAGTGCCTTTTTTACATGTATGTGCAAACAAAAACGATTCGACCTCCACAAATATTTGTCACTGGGAAAATGACATTGAACAACAATTAATAACAACGACATGATACACAATTGTTACTGATATAGTTTTTACGCATGTATGTAAAGAAAAAAAAAAAAATTCCGGCTCCGAAATTCCTCAACATTTTGGCTTGATTTGTTTTTTTGCATTTTACTACGAAACTATTGACCAAATATGAAAAATGACACAAATAAATGATGTACAGCTTCACGAGATCTACCCTATAGCATGACGCTATCCGTTTCCTCCTAACATGTCGCGTTTTTTAGTTATAGCATTTTTTTTTTTTTTACAAAAACTTGATTTATGGGATTATTTCTGAATTAATTTCTGTTTCAATTCCGCGTATATCAAAGGGACGTCAAGGGCTGTCAAGAGCTGCATCTTTTATGTTATATACTCCTATATTTTATGTTACATACTCCGTTTTCTCCTAACTGTTATGGTTCTTGAGATATTAATGAAAATGTGATTTTCTAAAAAAATTCATGGGCCCTAGCCTTCAGAATTTCAGCAATATTTTGTTTCAGCGGATTTGTATGAAACTTTGTTCATAGTGACTTTTGCTGATGCTGATCACGAATCTGGTCTTCGTTTTCCGATATTTGGTTCTAAAAACAATCTTTGAACCTTTGTAAACTTAATTACCCCCCTAAATATATATTATACGCCCTTTTCAAAACAAACTATGATTATGTGCAAAAAATATATAGAACATTTATTATTGTTCTTCCCAAGATGTACAATTGGTATTGAGATAATTTTTACGTTCGTATGCTAATAAAATTCGACCAAATTTTAGGCAGGTTTTTAAAATTGTCAAAACACTACCTTTATTGCGTGTCCCTATTTTTTACTATGAAACTATTAACCCTAGACCAAATAAGGCATGAATAATATTTGTTAAACTCAACGAGATCTAAGCATCATTCCGTTTCATTTTTGCTTATACAGATTTTGAGATATAACTTTTTATATTTTGCGCAGCTTTGTGTCGTTTAATTTCCAACAGCTTATTGATGCACCATACATTTATCTTTTATCCGTCAACAAAAAATTTAAGTCTTGGCGGTGAGCATGTCTGAAAAAATCGTATTCTACTTTAAAAAATGTACATTTCATATTCGCAAGAGTTTTACGCATGTATGAAATCGTTCCCTTGATTTCTAGAATTTTTTTTCGGGTAATATGCCCTAAAAACAAACTTAATGCGGTCATTTATCCATGGAATTTTAATCTGCTTATACCACAGGGAAGCCTGTTGAAATCTGGATTTTCTTCCCTCTATAACGTTTTCTCGAAAAAAAAATCTGGTTCTTGAGATATTGGGGAAACATTGCTTCCCCCATTTTCCGCAGCCTCGTACTGACACATTCCACGGCTAAAGTTTTTTTTTTTTTTTACCGAACAAAGGAGCTTCAGGGAGGGAAGCCACAAAACATTTTAAGACCTTTTTTTGGTCGGAAGTCCGACGTCGGTCGTAACAGGAACCCACAGCGCGGAAAAGTCGTAGGTTTGGTCGTAAACGTGCACACTGGCCAACGACTGCTCAAGACCGGTATTAGCAGAGGTCGGAAGTCTCCAGGCATGCTCATTATTGCTTGGTATGCTATGAAATATCTTTTTTATAGGTGAATGTAGACATATGATTGCCTTTGGATGGATATTATTCATATATATGAGTAAAGAGATGAAATACAAGCAAGGGACTCATCCACGTCTGGCAGCGCGGCCTTCGGCAGCAGCAGCAACAGCAGCATGAAGCCCGTGAGGTGGATATAATTATCAACACCAAGGGAGATGTCTTTGGTAATATTTAGTAGGGGAGCGAGAACCCCTTGAGGAATCCTATGATCCCTGGTGATATCCTATGGTGCTATCACAGGCGTGGGTAAAGACTTGTCTTCTTCAGGAAGGCACAGGTGAGGCGGATAACGGCGGGTTTTTACTCAAAACTTTTGAGAGTGGCGACTGGAGCCGCCAGCTCCTCCGCCACGGTAGGTTTGGGCAGGATTAAACGTCTTATTACTCGTTATTATACAACTTAGTGATTATGGTGATATGTTATATATACGTGTCATTATCTAAATCAATGTAGCACCGTGTGTCACCTTAAATAAGGGTGATTTATAGATGTTATGATGAGGTGACTGCTGGTGGGGCAGTGAGTGACGGAGAAATTCTTGCCGCAGGGCCTCCCCATATCACAAATATTCACTATTGCAACCAACATACACACCTTCTACCACCAAAACACTAGCAACACAGGTTCCTTACTTATATATCTTACTATCTGATACATTAAAACTCCTTAAAACGCAAGCATTCCGAATAAAACGAGAATTAGTTTGAGATGACGGGGACAGAAGGCGGAGAGAGGTAGTCTGGCATGTCATTCTTGCCCGGAAATATGTCTCGCTGACTTGTGATTGGTCGGGAAGTTTTAAAAACCGTTTGTCATTGGCTGGTGACTGATGATGAGCTTGATGACGTCATTACTCGTCTTAGCCAGTCAGCGCCTTCCGACGCATTTACGACCGACCGAGGGAGGCTTTGTAGCTTCCGTCGTAATGAAAAGAAGTATCTAGGTAGTCGGAAAGATGGTCGTTGCTGGCGATACGACCTCCGTTGCTGGCTTCCCCCCCTGTGACGGACTGTCACTGACAGTTTGAAGTTCAAACTTCAGTCTCTTCAGTTTCTCAGAGACTAGACGTACGCGTGCGAGCTCTCTCTGGTAAGGCTCCCTCCCCCCCCTGGATATATCTTTCTCGTACCACTCTTACAGGAATGTGAGGGGGAGTTTGCAGGAGAGCGATAGTACATGTGGAAATTTTATGTCATAAACATTTCATTAATTGAGATGTTACCTTCAAAAACCCTTTGTCTATCTTATCCTGACAAAATACCACAGTTAGAACTAACTAAGATACTTATCGGTGAATAGGAGGGTTGAATTAGGAAGAAGGCTTATCAAAACTGCAATGCTCTTGGTATTGGGAGTGGCCAGGCCGTGATCAGGCCGGTGTGGCGGTACAGAAGATCCGCCGTGCCGGTTGGTCCAGCGCATGCGCAGAACTCGGTGGATGTAAACAAACAGACGACGCGGGCTGTTGCTCGGACCAAATATCACGTGTAGGGCGGTATTTTAGGTTATTTTTTGATGGGTAAATTAGGTTAGGTTAAATAAGGTAGGTTAGGCAAGGTAAGGATAGATTAAATATAAAAATATCAAATTCTGCGAATGCGCTGGACCAACTGGCACGGCGGATCTTCTATACAGTCACACCGGAGTGGTAAGGGCGGAGCCGAGAGTTTCGTGATGGCGTCAGGCGGGTTCATCATTCTGTCTGTGATGAGAGTCAGCTACACACAATATTGCCTGATTTTGCTATATCATACTGTTCGGCCTAGTTGTTCATAGTCATCCTCGCTACTTGACTTCCCAATGGGAAGTCAATCGGATTCAATGGGATTTTTGTTGTAGTAATAATTACTTCGGCAGTTCAACAAGAGAATTATATTTTTTGTTTGATATATAATTAATCATAATGCATATTAAACTTTGGTTAATATCACTTTGGCTTTTTATAAACAAAAGTAACATTTTTGGTTATAGTAGTGTGGCTTTTTGTACAGTAAAAAAAAAAATATATATATATAATTGAGAAAAAAATCTTTCTGCTGTGCAAACAGCCACATGGCAATTTGCTATCTCAAAGTGCCACAGTGGATTCCCCGCACCACTCATTTAGTCTCATTATGATATCATTATACTACAATGATACAATTGGTGTTCATAAAGCCCATTTGCTTAAGTTTCCTTCTTGCGATTTTCGTTTTCAAATAATGATAAGGTTATGATTTCAATCAGTGATTTAAAAAATAAATAATTTGATTTAAATCATGATTTAAATTAATGATTAAAATCAATATACCATGTAGGGAAGAGGCCCGGTTTTTTTTACTCATTTTTGACAATAGACTGACTTGGGTACCTCACCTTCGTGCTCTCAGGACTGAATGTCTTCGAACACATGGATATACTGAAAGTCTCTCGCACACCAGCTGGGGAGCTTGATCGCGCTACACTCCTAGATCTCCATCGCTCACTTATCCTGTCGAAGCTTGAATATGGATGTGAAGTGTATTCCTCTGCCACACCCACTAGACTGCGGATGTTGGATTATGTACACCATGCTGGTGTCCGTCTGGCAACCGGGGCATTCAGGTCATCTCCCATCCTAAGTCTATTGGTGTCCTCCCATTAGATCTTCAACGCCAGTCCCTCATGTTAAGATGTTGGTATCGCCTCCAACGCCTCCCTGACTCAATAGCTTGCCGTGCTGTGTCTTGTGATTCAGGATCGCAAATTTACCTTGAGCGAAGAGGCTTACCAAAGCCCCTTGGTTTCCGATTAAAAGCTATTATGGCGACGCTATCCTTCCATGCTTTGCAGATCTACCAGCATAAATCTACGAGAGTCGGTCCATGGTTTCTCCCAGAAGATTCCTTCTGCAAAAGCATTTCCGCTCTCAAAAGGCTCTTTACCTTGTCAGGCTGAGCGTGCCCAGTTTTTAGACCACTATTGCACACATCAGGGTTCTGTCCCTGTCTTTACTGATAGTTCCAAATCAGACGAAGGAGTTGGATACGGTGTCGTGTTCCCATAGTTTAACAGAGGCGTCAGCCTTCCAAGTGTTTCATCTGTTTTTACGGCTGAAATAAGTGCTATTTTATATGCTCTCACGGTTATTTTTACCCATCCGGATGTCTCTTTTACAATTTTTTGTGATTCTTGTAGTGGTCTTCAATCACTAAGTAATTTTAACTCTCCCCATCCGCTGGTCAATGCCATCTTGGAATGGCTTTATCTGCTCAAAAGGCGAGGCCGGACTGTCAGCTTTTGTTGGGTTCCGGCACATGTGGGTGTTGCCGGTAATGAGGAAGCTGAAGCCTTGGCAAAAGCTGCAGCTAGAAGACCAGCTTTATCACATTTTGCAGTGCCAGCTACAGACCTACGCTCGGCAATCAATAGATCAGTTCACACCAGTTGGCAGGAACGATGGAATAATATAGGGCAAAATAAACTACGCATCATCCGCCAAAGTATCGAGGACTGGAGCTACTGCGGTCTCTCCCGGAGATGGGAGACTGCCTTGGCACAATTGCGTATTGGTCACACTTTATATACACATGGATTCCTCATGGAGGGGGGCCACCCTCCTTACTGTGATGATTTCTTGGTCCCCTTAACTGTGCGGCACTTGCTGGTCGAGTGTCCTAGTCTCGGGGACCTACGTGAGCAATTCTTGGCCCGGTGTCGGGGGGAGGACGGTGCCTACTCTCTCTCCTTGGCATTGGAAGAGAGGTGTTTCTCCCCGGGACATGAGGTCCATACCTTTATTGAGAGGGTTGACCTTCTCAACAAGTTATGATATTTTTAATATTCTTTTATTGTTGCTTTTAATATACTATTGCTCTTTTATATATTTTGTTATATGAAATATTTTGATTATATCTTAAAAAAAAAATTGTACTTTTACTTTTACTGTCTTATATAAGCAGGCGTCATTAACCCCGCAGTTGCGGCGCCTTAAAACTATAATATCTACCTATCCATGTTTAACTCGCACTGGTCCACCTGTGGTGTTAACAACCAATGCTGATGTGACATGTCCTGCGCTGCGCTAAGTGTCGCCTCTACGGCCAATCGTTTTACTTTACTGGGCCATCGAGACATACTTCACTGTCTATAGGTGCATCAGGAACCGCCACTGGAACACGCATCGCCATACGATCGGGAGATTTCATGGTCACCGGCAATCGTGGCCTACACGAGTTTCCAGCCCGCTGTAAGATTCACGCGAGCGTTAGAGACATGAATTGAGGGAACTACACCAGTCGGTGGCCCTCGCTTATCGCCTCTCTTCCCTTTGAGTGATTTGACATATAGGGGAGTCAGAGACATAGGAGAATCCATCGCCTTCCTAACTGCTTCCTTTAAATTTTATTAAATTTAAGTTGGGATCTATCCCAATTCGATTAGACTTCATCGTAGCTAAACCCAACAGCCCGTCTACAGGGAGCTGAAAATTGGATGCTACATAGAACTCCATACGAGCCGGAGGAACCCCTTTGTTCAAATTAATAGGTAAGATCACTGTTCCCTTTATTTTAAAGATGAACCTGTGACCCCCTTCACATTCAAATCACTCTTACCGTCGTGGTTACCGTCGTTACACGGCTTACCGTCGTGGGTATTGCCATGATGTTTGTTTGTTGGCAGGCAGCCACAATATTGTGGTAAAGCGACAAATCCGCCGCGCCTGCTCGAGGAAAATCTCCCTCGCGGTTGTGTTGAGTTAACCTGGATGGTTCGTCGAGGCTCGTATGTCTTCCCCCGAAGACTTACCTCTCCCAGCAGCCCACCTTCGCTCATTGTTTGCGCGAGCGTCTTTTATCTGGTAGCATCGGTCGGTACTGTGATTACCCGTACCGTGAATCGCACAGTAGTAGGGATCCCTATCTATTCTGTGCTTTTGCTGCTGTCCCCTCCCCCGGAAGGAAAAGGAAGGTTTACTCCTGGTAGAGGGACTCCCCTCGGAGCCGTGGGTGGCGTTTGTAGTTTGGTTATCCAAACCCACTGGCGATGCCTTCCGCAATTCTTTGTGCCTGCGGAGGCATTTCTTTACCGTATGTCCTACCTTGTTGCAGTAGGAGCACATGATTGCCTCTCTCGCAGCTGCCACTGCATAAAAAGGTTGGGAGGTGTTATTTTCTGGTGTTGGATTAGGAGTATTTACTCCAGCAACTGCGGCTGTGAAAGCCGTAGAGTGTTCTGTCTCCATAAGCTTGCCGTCTAAGGCTGTTATGAAATCCACTAACTCGTCCTTAGGATGGAAGGGCAAAGAAAGAGCTGCACGACGCACCTTCCCCTGGGCATGTAGCATATAGAACAACAGTTCAAGAAATTTGGACATATTATCCATACTAATTTATGTTCCATTACACCAATTTGCCTCTGTTAGAATTTTTATACATCCCTCTGGTAACGTATTGGCCGCGATAGACCCATCCATAGACCACTGTATACCTGGACTGTTCACGCGACAATGTTTTGAATTGCGGGGCTGCATAGGGGCCTGCGGGGCGCCCGACAAAGAGATATAGTGGTCTATGGACTATCATATAGACTAGTTTATCAGTATGTATGATATACTGTAATCTTCGTAAATGTTTGTTCTATAATATTATCAAATAAAAAACAGTAAAACACGCTAAAGAAATGCCATTACGAGACTCTGAAGAAATATGCATGAACTTAATATTCCTTCAACTCTTCGCCATTTAAAACTTTGCGAGTCAACTTTTATCATGAAAGGTATCAATAGAAGCGCAATTTTATTAGCTTTCCATTGCTATATTTCGTTATCTGATAAATTAATTAGAACCATGCATAAATTAGCGTTAAATAAATAAATAAAATCATCAATCGGGTAATTTTCCCGATTGATGATGTTATTTATCTACTTATATATTTAGTTTTCTGATAAATTAATTAGTACCGTGTATAAATTAGCGTTGACTAAATAAATAACATCATCAATCGGGAAAATTACCCGATTTTATTTATTTAGTTAACGTTAATTTATGCATGGTTCTAATTAATTTATCAGATAACGAAATATAGCAATGGAAAGCTAATAAAATTGCGCTTCTATTGATACCTTTCATGATAAAAGTTGACTCGCAAAGTTTTAAATGGCGAAGAGTTGAAGGAATATTAAGTTCATGCATATTTCTTCAGAGTCTCGTAATGGCATTTCTTTAGCGTGTTTTACTGTTTTTTATTTGATAATATTATAGAACAAACATTTACGAAGATTACAGTATATCATATATACTGATAAACCAGTCTATATGATCCGTATTATATATATATATATATATGAATCCGAGCGGCCCTCCGACTTCAGCCCCTTGTGCGACAGGCCGATATTCCGTACGCAGTCCAGGTATACCGTGGTCTATGACCCATCCCATACTGTTTGCGACGACAAAGTTGTTATTATAGAGTCCGTCACATGACTTACTTGTTTCACTACGGTGGTTGCCGCTCCACCACTGAAAACTCTCAGGAAATTCTCCTTGAATTTGTCGTAATCTTGCCCAATCTTCCGGGCAGAAAGTGCCGTGCTCTGCATTAATTGTTGAGCTCTCGATCTAGGTTGAAGTCTACATCGAATGAAAGCTATTTTATCGGCTGGCCTGTATACACCTGAGTTACTCGTTACATCCTCACACAGAGTGAGAAATTGATAAGCACTGTACTCTTCCTTATCTCCACTAAATGGTCGCACGGATGCTTCTGTGAGTAACACTTTAAATAAAGTAGGAAATACAGCCCCAGTGTTGGCTGGCACAGCCTGAGAGTGAGTCGCCATTGTATGAGTTGTAGCAGCTGTTAGAGGAGTAAAGTTAGTGGTAGTAGTAGTACCAGTATTAGTAGTAACAGCATTAGTAGTAGTAGCAGTAGTAGCAGGCATAGTGGAATACTGCGTACCGCTCCTCAGTGTAAGTTTATTTAAGTCTGGGGTTAAATTCTTCTACGTTTTCTTTTGTCTGTTCACCTGATGCAGCAATATTCCCTTTTACTTGGGATAAATAAACTTTAGTAAGCTCTTCTAACTCTTCCTTACCTTTTGGCATTATATGAGACAATAACGTAGTTATAATTTGTTAATTACATACGCAAAACGCCTCCACAAAAAAGAAAAATTGAAATAAGTTTCGGTAGTCCCCGCTAAAAAGTACCGTTTTCTCTTTCCAACGTAGAACATTTCCAACAACAGAAAGAAAACGCATTAAGGGCAAACTATTATTCATTGATAAAGTATCCCTATCAACGTTACGAAACTAAAATAATTCTTCATGTTTGTGTAATTAAATAATTAAGTGTAATTGTAGTGTCAGCAAAAATGCTTGTAGCTACTTAATTGTTGCTGTAGAACCAGGCTGTAGGCACCGCTCAGTTGCGTCCCTTCGTTGTCCTTCGCGAGTATCTGGAGAGTCCCCCCCCTTCACATGACAAAACGTTGGGAAAGTTCTCCTGACATGTTATTCTGGCTGCAGAGATGATGAGTGAAATTATTCACTTTTAATTCCCCCAGGGTTGCCGGTCGTAGGAAGTTATTCTCAATTATACACTAATTCACGTCCTTCCATTACACCATCGCTTCATTCTTCGGAAACAGGCGTAGACGGAGGATAATTAGAGTTGTTGAGATGACTCACGGTGAGGAAGATGAGTTATAGAGGTGGTAGCGGAGGCTTGCACTCGCTGAGTCAGCGCTGCCAGTGGTCTTAACACGTCAGCAGTCACGACCTTGATGCACCTCTCTCTCTTCCCTGTGCTTCTAAATGGATCGTTCACTCGCCAAGCTACTGCTTGGTTCAAAACGTTTCGTTTTTGTTTCAAAAAATTTCGTCTCCCTCACAACCACAATTCCAACACACAGTAATTGTTTCAGCACTGATAAAAGTATTTGTGCCACTTGCTGCCACCAAATTGTTTTGGATATTCCTTTACGCGAGTAATCTACTCACACAGGTAACTTACCTTGAAGGTAGATGGGTAGATGAGTCAATGTCCAGTAACTCACGTTTCAATCAATATGTTTACGTTGGAATGTTAATCAGTGGTTTCGTGAGGATGTAGAGAGACGCCAGGGTAATTGAGGTAGTATAATTGTCTCAAGCTACAAAATATACGCTCTGACGAAATGTACAGGAACCCCTGTGACCTCCGTTTATACCCTTGGCTCAAGCTTGTCTGTCGTCCGCCGGCAGTGAACCCCGTGCCCCTGCCAAGCAGGTGACAACTACTCTGTTTATCTATCATACATATACATCTGCTTCATTAATAAACATATAGCAAGTAGCAAGTAATGTTTCTACCATAGAATAAACTGTTAATATACCTACTCTATATAAATATCTATTATGTCACCATCTATGTATAAGAGATGAAAATATGCTACGTGACATCTCTACTAACCTTGCCGGCTCTCTATCTTGCTGATTCCGCAGTAATACAACTGGGTGAAGCCGGCAACACAATGTGCCACACCCATACCTACGTCTCTAACCTTACATAATATGTAAGGGTAGAGATACTATATTGATTATATGAGACGTTTACCGAATCGATAATTGTTTGTACGGTATGAGTTTCATCGAAAATATAATTACTATTGAACGCATATATTTTAATTTTCTATGCATCCTAGACACCAATGCTACATTTGTTAACTGAATTTGAATAATCTTTTGATTTGAAAAAAATACTATATAAAGCACGTAAAAAAATCATCTATGAAGTCCTCAAACCATATATATTTGAGTGAGATTCACAGGCTCTAACGGGATCATAAAACTCAGTGCAGTGGCCCATTTATCTATTATAAATTTGTTTTTTATCTCGCTCTCATCCTATGTTTTGGCGGCTAGTCTCGCGTATAAAGAAGAGGGTGTGCAGCATTCCTCCGGTGGCGAAAACTGCATAGGTCCAGTAGAGTCCAGGCAAGGTGAAGTTGTCCACCAAGGTGCTGTACAGCTGTGTGGTGATCATGGACGTGCAACACGAAAAGAGGAAGCACATGCACGCCCCCTGGTGTTGTAAAATAGAATGTCATTCATGAGGACAGTAGCTTTAAGGATATAATCATGCAAACACCTCCTTCATCCACCATCCTTCAACACTGGAAGAAAAAAATATACATTGGTGCACCTTGTTTCGTGGTATCTCTATTCGCGGACACAAGGTTTAGTGGTACCTCCAAATATTCCCCATTTCAAGTTTCGCGCACCTAAACACAAAGTTTCGTGGTCGAGTGGTTAGATTCTTTGCAACTGTGACGCCAGTGCTGACCGTTTGTTTACTTGTATACAACGACAAGCATTGTTTGTGATCTGTGAGCGCCTGGTGTGTACTATTCTCGCGGTTTCTACCTGAGTTTGGCGTGATAATTACATCTGTTGCTGCTAGTGTGGCCGGTGGTGAGGCAAGTAAGCCAGGTGGTAGCGGGAAAAGTGATAAAGGGCCGAGATGCAGCTGAGGAGAAGTCGGAGGAGTAGGACAGTGTTGGAGGCAGTGATGGGATCAGTAAACCTGCCCATCAAGCTCTTCACTCTGTGGTTGTTTTTGGTGAATGTTATGTAGGATGGAGTAAGAGTGTCTGTGTACGTACCCTATAGTTAATATAATTTCTTGTGTAATATTTCAGTATGTTTTGATTAATTATTTTGTTACAGTACAGTACTGTACCATAAAAGGAATACAGTACAGTACTATCATGTACTGTACAATAAATGGAGGTGAGAGATGGGAGGTCTGGGTCCCGATTAGCTTATTTCTCATAAGGTCAAGGCATATAGTTTCGCGAATTTGAGTTTTGCGCCGATAACAACGATCCTGATTGGGCGCAAAACTCGGTGCATCGTGTAGCCTACAAAGAATACTGGTAAACCCTTAAAGTTAGCATACAAAGTAAATATTTAACCAATTTATGGTTGATCCAAAGACTACTCTATACTGGACTTGCTACTCGTGCCCCGTGCCAACCCGCCCATGACCAGTGGAGGCAGTTTTGCGATTCCTCACATTTTCGAACATCACCCTCATTGCCCTTCCTGTGGTTTATCAGTATAAATGATATACTGTTATCTTCGTAAATGTTTATTCTATAATATTATCAAATTAAAAACAGTAAAATACACTAAAGAAATGCCATTATAAGAGAGTGAAGAAATATGCATTCACTTAAACTCTTCGCCATTTAATATTTTGGGAGAAAACATTTTAGATGAAACATACCAATAGAAGCGGATTTTCATTAGCTTTCCATTGATATATTTCGTTTTCTGATAAATGAAATACCACCATGCAGAAATTTGCGTTAACTAAAAAAATAACATCATCAATCGGATCAGCAAGTAAAAAAAGTGTTCCATGAATGCAGTACACTATGGTTTATCAGTATAAATGATACGCTGTTATTTTCGTAAATGATTGTTCTATAATATTATCAAATAAAAAAATGTAAAATACACAAAAGAAATGCCATTATGAGACTGAAGAAATATGCATGATCTTAATATTCACTTAAACTCTTCGCCATTTAATATTTTGCGTGTAGACTTTTTACATGCAATATATCAATAGAAGCGGAATTGTATTAACTTTCCATTGATATATTTCGTTTTCTGATACATGAATTAGAAACATGCAAAAATTAGCGTTAACTAAATAAATAACATCATCAATCGGGTAATTTTCCCGATTGTTGAGGTTATTTATCTAGTTAACGCTAGTTTATGTATGGTTTTAATTCATTTATCAGAAAACGAAATATATCAACGGAAAGCTAATACAATTCTGCTTCTATTGATATGTTTCATGTAAAATGTCTACTCGCAAAATATTAATTAGCGAAGAGTTTAAGTGAATATTAAGTTCATGCATATTTCTTCACTCTCTCATAATGGCATTTCTTTAGTGTATTTTACAGTTTTATATTTGATAATATTATAGAACAAACATATACGAAGATAACGGTATATCATTTATACTGATAAACCATAGGAAGGGAAATGGGAGTGATGTTCGAAAATGTCAGGAATCGCAAAACTGGCCTCCACTGGAAATAGCCCAAAATGAGTAGCAAGTCCAGTATACAGTAGTCTTTGGTTGATCTCATGTTCATGTCATAATGAAGGGTTACAAAAACTTTATTATTTTGCAGATGAAATGAGTACTACCTTTATTTATCAATAAAAAAGTTTTTGGAAGTGTCATATTTTTAAACATGCGAGCCAACAACAGCAGCAATGTGGATTGTGGATACGTGTTTTCACTGCTGAGTATATGATAAGGCTGTGCATAAAGCGTGACTCTGTGTATAGTACATAGTTTCGAGGATTTTCTTGGAATATTTGCAACATATTATCAAATGTATAATGGAGAGTTGAGCAGCAAGGAACTGGTCTTGATTAAATTTGTCATGATCAAACATTTATTAGTCAGTGATTCGATAGGGGCTTGAAAAATATTGTAGTAATACAAACATTATCGACATACAAAGATGCTGAATATCTATCTTATTAATAATATAGAGTGCATCTGTTGTGATGAATCACTACAGTAGTCCCTTGAGGATATAAGGGTTTTCAAGCCATAGTGGAAGACTCACAAGTTCTAGTGTTCTGAGCAAGACACACCATAAAGTGCGACAATACATTTGTAGTCGACTGTATTTCAGAAGTTATTTGTAATTACCTTGGACCTCATGCTAGTTGGGAAGTACTCCACGGGCAGGAGAAATGGTATGCTATCAACACCAAGGGCGTTGGCAAAAACGATGCCCACGAGGCAGAAGAAAGGGAACAGTCGGCTCTCCACGTCGCCATCATCGCTGCAACACAGTTATTAACAAAAAATTAAGGGAAAACAAGATAAATATATTTATCATATATATTATGAGTGACAAAACTCAATTCTACACAGATATAAAGGATCCCTGCCTCCCTCAATCCTGTTCCATAATGTTGTTTGTCCCTTACATCTCCTTTCATCCTTTGTTATAAGTAGTAAGTAATGGCATCCTAGATTGTTATCCCCAAATCCTTTCCGGAAGTAAGGTAAAGATGGGGGCATACGCTATACTGCACTTGGCCTCGGTGCTCATCTCCGTTGCATTAGCCTTTGAGCCTGCTGTGATGGATGAAGTTGATCATGGGTTGGGGACATGTTTACTTTGTGGAGTTTTACCAAAGACAGCAGTTGTGTTTGCCTCTCACATACTGTTGCCTTTTCCTGTCTCTGTTGGATAAATGAAATAGGACAAACAATTGTGGGCTCAAGATCTGTGCAAGAGAGGCATCTCACACCTTGTTTTGGGCAGATACAAGGCTGTTGAATTGCCGTCCAGCGAAGACAGCATGCTGATCTCAAGGTCAGGCTGAAGCTGTGGTGATGAAGGAAAGAAGTAAATGTAAAAGCCCAGTATGGTGTATCCTGCTGCTATGCTGGTAAAGGAGGCCATCAAGCTCCAGCGGCGGCCGATGCGATCAACCAGGACGCAGAGCACGATGATTCCGCACAGACCCACCAATTTGAGAATGAAAGTGCCGTGGCCATAGTCGAGGGTCACACCTGTGTCCTGCAGCAAGCGTGTAGTGTGCACCTGGAGCACTGTGGAACCACCAAAAGCCCGCATGATAAGCAGTACAAACAGTGCCACTACTTGTTTTAAGATGTCCAGCCTAAAAAATTCTTTTAGACTGGAGGTTCCAACCTTTTGCTCATTTCGGAGTTTCAGGAGTGCTAGCTCTGCGTCCACGTCAGCCTTTGGGCCTCTAATCAAGAAAAGGACTTGTCGGGCCTCCGCCTCCTTATTTTGGACGGCAAGGAAGGCGGGGCTCTCGGGCAGGGCCAGCATGACGCCACCAAACATAATCACCAGGACAACGTCAATGCATGCAATCATGTACCATTCCATGTTAATGGCTGCTGCCGCCACCCCTATGACGCCCAAGAACTTCATAATTTCTTGAAAGGTACCCGCCGTGCCACGGAAGCTAGTGTTGCTGATCTCCGCAGTGTATGTGTTGGAAGCAACGGTCATTACTGCCCAACTGAAGCCACAGATGAACCTGAGGAGATGGAGAGTAGAGCGTCAGTGTTGGTCATGGTCCAGAATAGTACTAGGTAGATACATGCACACATACAAGTTAGCAGGTGAAGGCAGTAAAGCAGGGAAGCGAGGAGCAGGGCATAGAAATGTGGGAAAGAATTGAAGGCAATCAATCTCATCGGCATCTAACATCATGCGTGTTACTCCAACGTTATGGAAAAAAGACTTCTGATCATTATATTATATTGTGTATTTATTTATTCTTGTATCAAAGACCTCTCATATCTTAGCATCGTTGGCAGTGATCCCTTTCCATATGACTGACAATATCAGGCATGAATGCTGAGCCTCAGGAGGGGGAACTGTAACATAGGTTCTGATCCTAAGACATCTGTTCCTGGGTCCATTTAATCAGTTAATTGTCCACATCACAATTATAACTACCCAGCTACCACTACCACTACTACTACTTCTTCTACTACTATTACTACTACTAGTGTTGTTGCTGCATTCATATCACCCATCACAATCAACATTCATCCAGTCTCAAAACTCTTAACGCGTTCATTCTGGTCACCTAAAAAAAATATTTAATTCTTACCTGTCACTGTTTTCATATTCACCGGAGCAAACACATCCACATTTCACATTTCACATTGTGCCTTTCACATTCACATTTCACATTGTGCCTTTCACATTCACATTTCACATTCCCCAATCTCACATTTCACCCACACTATTGTGCCTTTCCAACCATACTCAGTCACACAATTCCACACTCGAACAGATATTAGAATGGTACAACCTTCTTTATTCTCCCCCTTATTATTATAATTGCAAGTACTTAAAACATACTTCTTTCTATGACCTTGCAACACCAACAGTTTCCCACCTGCCGGCAAAGATCATGAGGTTGTTGTTAGCAAAGGTAATGAGCAGCCAACCAAGGGCGCATGGCAGACAAGAAACTGCCATGGCAAGGCGTCGACCCAGCCAGTCCAACAAAAATGCGGTTGGGAGCATCCCCACCATGGCGCCAAAGAACTGCAGGCTGCCTGGTGGAAGTCAAGGTGCAGGATGTGAACTTTCCTGCAGATGTAAGCATTCTTCTAACTAACCTATATAAGTGAATTATGCGGCATTGCATGTGGATAAATTAAATGTACGGCAAGTGTGGTGAAGTCACCTGTAGAAGTCAAGCAAGTAGAGTCTCTTTGGCTTGTATTCAGGTGTGAAGCAGCATCATATTATCTCCATAGGTAATTAAGGTGATTTGACATCACCTCCATACATGGAAGTGTGACAAGTACAAAGGGTGAAAATGCACATTGTGCTGATTTTTGGAGGAGATGAACAAGATGAATGAAAAGCCGACCACCAACCTTTCCCTGAATTAAGGAAAAAAACATGATTCTCTGGAAGGTGTAGTGTGTCCTGGTCTATTTGATGGCTTAATAGCCTTGACTCCATTAATAGTCATGATTAACACAAGCCCGTGGAAGGAGGACTTGGATTGCAGGTTTACAAAGCAGTCCACCAAGTTAAGAGAACCAGTGCATCGTGGATGCAAGGACTCACCCACCAAATCCATTCCTGTTGGGGTTATGTGGAGGTGATGGTTGAGGAGGGTGGAGTTGTCGTGGGGGAGGTGGGCAGCAAGGGCGTTGGACCAGGCGATGATGATCCCATATTGCAGGTAGGCCAAGGATGCCACAAGGATCATCACTACCTGTAAGTTGATTACCTTGTGTTGGGAGAAGAAACTATAGTTGGCTGTGTTACCTATATAGACCACTATTACCTGCTTACCTGTAAACACCATCATTACGTTTTGGAACTGCTACCTACCAATGGTTACACATGTATGCCAATTACCGGTATATACGTACTTGTTTCAGTGTAGGCCACAACACGGCACCCTCGGGGGCGCCCTCTACAAAGTCACATAGATGAATCCCAACAGGAGCCTGTAACTGTAGCAGCTGTTTGGCGAGGCTCATTATGGCCGGGGGCACCTGGCGGCCTCCCTCACCTGCCACACCCACACTGCCAGGCGAGGGCAATGAAGCATCCTCCTCCATGGCCTCGACCCCATCCTGCCAGGGGAGGGAAATCAGATATCTCATTATGACTGTATGTATGTACTAATACATGCATGCATGTATGTGTATAATGTATATGTATATTGGTCATCATTGGTAGCCCCTTCAGGAGCATACTCGGGGTATGTTGAAATCTAAAATGTATTGTTAAGATTCAGGCAGCTGTGGTAGTAGTAGTGAAGTGGTTGCTTAAGATTATTAATTATTCAACATATGCTAGAATATATGCTACATGTATGCAACATATGCCTTTTATTATGCTGCCCTATAAGGGAAAAGGGAAAAGGACAGATTGTACAAACTACAGAGGAATAAGTTTACTCAGAGATTTTACAAACTATACTTATACCTCGTTAAACATGCAATTTACATTTCTGGAAAATTATGCGTTAAGCGAAAAATGCGCTTCACGAATCGTATATTACCATTGATTTCCCCATTGATATCCTAAAGTCTAAAAAAAAAATTCTAGGTAACCTTACTTGCGTGTATTTTACTAATTTGGTAAAAAATATTTTTTGTCTGAAACTGAATTTTCGTAAAGCGGTATTGCTGTGGAGTGTGAGGGAGGTGTATCTAGCTTCTTTCCTGTGAATACATGAGTGAGGCAAGGGTGCGCCCTAGCCACATCACTTTTCAACAGCAAAGTTGTAGATCAAAGTGATTGTGGAGCATCCCTCGGCAACACCAAGATCACTGATCTTGTTTATGCCGATGATGCAGTAATCTTTGCTGAGTCGCTGGAGGTCCTGGTGATGGCTCTCGAGGCGCTGCATGAGGAGGCAAAGCCTTTCGGACTTGAGGTCTCCTGGCTCAAGACCAAAGTCCAGGTGTTTGGAGGCTAACTAGATGAAACTGTACAGTATGTGAATGCCTACGGCGAGGACATTGAGATCTTGGAAAGTTTTACATACCTTGGTAGCGCAGTCCATAATAAAGGCGGGTCACGTCAAGAAGTCTTACAGCGGATTGGCATAGCCCACGGTGTTGTGGACTCGCTCAGCACGAGTATTTGACATTGTCGGTACCTGTGCAGGAGGACAAAGATCCGGATCTTCAAGTCGCTTGTGATCCCTGTCCTACTTTATAGTTGTCAGACATGGACACTAAATAGCGACTTGAAGAGGCGAATCGATGCCTATGGTAATAAGTGTCTTCGCAGAGACATGGGGTATCGCTGGGATGATTACGTGTCAAATCAGCGATTGCACCGCGAAATTGAATCGAGGCCTACTACCTTCATAGTCCGTCAGCGCCAACTTCGGCTATATGGGCATGTGGCACGCTACCCTAAAACTAATCCTTCCCATCGGGTTGTGTCTGTAAGAGACAACCCGGCGTGGAGCAGGCCAAAGGGACGTCCAAAAGGCTCGTGGCTGGGGCAAGTTGATGTTTCCTGTCGAGAGCTGCTTGGTATGGGAAAGGAGCCTACATGGGGACTCGCGCGTGGTGACCCCCAGGAGTGGCGTCGTAGGGTGGGCGAGGCAACGCCTCCCTTTGGCGTATGCCACCAATGATTGATGATCAAGGTTACATTTAAGTAGGTAGAGGTGTACACTGTACAGAGGATCAATTTTATATTGTATACCAGGAAAGGCTTTTTGGTTGAGTGCTAGTTTAAAGGTATTCAGAAAACTGATTCACTGAGTAAGATAGATGAGTAGGCTGGATTCAGGAGGGGTTGAAGCTGTGGGTCGAAGGAAATGTGTGACAAATACCATAGAACTCCTTTAACTTGGACTATGTATATGGGGGGTGACGCTGTCTTGAGTTACCAGGTTGGCCGAGTTATAGCAAATAAATTGATAATGTGGGGGCTGTGAGGGGAAGTGGCGCAGCTTGCATGGTCACGTTGCCTTGACTCGCCAGGGTGGCGGGACCGTCACGTACTCCCTCATGTTGCCTTATGCTGCTTTTGCCTTAGCTCTGTTTCTGAGATGGATCTTGCGTGATCTAGACATCTTCCGGAAAATAAAATAAAGTGTTTTTGGAAAGTGAAGGGGGTGAACGCGCAGGGTCAGGGAAAAAGGATTAATGAGCCAAGATTTGGCTCGTCACTTGTACATATTGTATTGAAGGGTCTGTGCATTACATTACAAGATGGTAACTTGTCCACAAACAAAAACAGAGCAGAAGCTGCAAAGATAAGTTGGAAAACAACAAAATTTCCGCTCCTAAAAGGGATGAAAGTACATTTTCAATATTTTGAAAAAGAGGGTATTTTTCCTCCCCCACCAGTCTGGATTTATCCCCAGATGTTGGCTATAAAACAGGGATTTTCAAACTGTTCAAAGTACTCACAGGGTATTTATTGGAAAGGATGTTTAGGGGTATGTTGTAGTAAAGGATATTTATGCTCAAATAGGATGACAACAAAGAAATTTGTACATAAATTAGTGAATTTAAGTATGTACATTGATATGAACTGGGCATCTAACTTTATTCTTTGTAGTACATATAATAATCTAAAAGAGCTGGTTGATAACATTTTACAAATTTATTATCAATACCACATTAAGACTAGTTAACCTGATAGTGTTCATATTGCTTGTGACAGCATGCAATAAGGGCAACTTGCAGACCCTCGTAGCCCACACCCCGGGATCATTCTTGGCTCCATCACCTCATCAATAAATTCAGCAGATGAGCAAATTTTCTCTAAGTCATTCTGCAATCGTATTTTATTTTTCCGCATAGGAGGGGGATGCAAAATAAGTTTGTTTTTTATTTTTCCACTATGCTACAACCCAAATTGCTTTTTAGAAAGGAGTATCAAGACACCAGAAATATTTTGGCCAACTCAAGGATTGCTCTCATTATTTGTTTAAGGCACTTTCTCATCTTTTTCGGTCATAGGCAAGTTTTCCAGAGCTCAGTGAGTTCCTGTTAGAGCCAAATCAATCAAGATTGAACTGAGATGGTCCACGATAATTACCCTAACCATCGATGTACGTCCTTGCACATACTTTTGTCCTAATGACCTAGTAAAGCTTTTTGCATGTTATACAGCTCTAAACACCTGTTGGCCTTGCCCTTGACCCGTCAGTATATCTGTGGCCCCTTTACCCGGACCACCCCCACCCAACTGCCCCCTTCACCAGGCTAAAATTCCTCATGCCAAGTTTTTAAACCTCGATCCCTCCCCTTTATGTGCTCCTCGGGGGGCTGTTTTGAGTCCCCGGGGGGCCCGTGAGGCCCCCAGCTCAGCAGAGTCAGGGCATGTCTGCACTGGGGGCAAAAGGGCTGCAGGGGGAGGGGGTTTGAGAGGGGTCCCTCGGGGGCCGTGTGTCACTCATGCTGACCTGCCGCTACTTACACAGGGGTGGGCAGAAAAATGAGTGCTGTATTAAAATGGGCTAGCACATTCGTGAAGCTCTCTTCTTTCATCGATTAACTTGCTTGACATTTAAAGGCCCAGCTCTTGCCTTGTATTGATGAAAAGCAAATTTACTGAGCAATATTTCTATCTTGATAACCCATATTAAATGAGGCAATTTCCCAAAAACATCCAGGGGCTGAAAGATGGTGATCCTGGTGGAGTGGACATTCTATAAAATATAACGAAAGTTGTTGCCCTGTGTGTGTGTGTGGTATAGGTTCCGCCCCCCGGGGGGAAATCCCATCATATGGCACATTTTTGGAACCGGGTTTTACCGGGGGAAAGGTTTTTTAACCCACTTATGGGATGATCCATCACTTTTTTTTATCCCCCTCCTGAACCCAGCCTGTCATCCATCTCTCATGAACCATTTTTTTCTGAATCCCTTTAAACCCCACTCACCAAAAAAAAGTTTTCCTGGTATTACAAAAAATTTTTCCCTCTGTACCCTTTTCCTTATTTAAATGAAAACCTCACTTTATGAAAATTCTTTTTCACACAAAATATATTTTTCCAAAATTTGTTTAATGCCTAAAATTTGGTTACCCATAATTGTATAACCCCAAAGGAAGCCTAAAATTGCATCCATGTGGGTTTTTTTTTAAATTACGAGCGACGCAAAGCGCTCGCGATCCTCACTGGATTGGGGATTTTTCTACATATAAGGGGCCGACCCGACCGACCATCACGCTTTTTTTAAGCTTTTAATTTTTTTTGAATCCCCCCTTCCGATTGACAAGGGTCTTCGCCCTCGATAGCCCCCTTCAATCCCATTTGGGCTTGATGTTTTTGTCTCCGTGAGGGGTCACATGCGCGTGCCGCGTAGGGGTTCAACAAATTTCTTGCTATGCTAGAAAAGGCTTACCAGTAAATTAAATTTTGGGGTGTGGTTTAGACCCCAACCGCAATGTCACACAGTCAAAAACCGGGGTTTCTACGCTCGCTCGTCCTTCGCCGACTAAGCGTCTTACTGGGTTTTAAGTGATGGATTAACCCTTCCGGGAAAAAACGTCTGCGGACGCCCCCTTACGTCCGTGACGTCTTCATTTGGGGGGACATTTTCCAAAAGCGTACGGGACGGATGGGCGTTTTTTTCTCCGCTTTTCCATCTCTCGTCCGTAAAAATCCCCTTCGCCGGGGCATCCCAAATCCGCCTAGTCCACTCACCGTTAATCACGTCCGCATTGTCCATCTCTCGTCCGTATACCGCCGTCGCCGGGCATTCAACGTCCCCCAGTCCCCTCTCCGTTCTATCACGTCCCCATTTTCCCCCCTCGTCCCTACAAAGCCTAACACAGGTCTGCCAAAGGGGGGGGAGCTGGTTATTCAGTGACGTCCGCGAGTCTCTCCTCCCCATCTTCCCTACCCGGCTCTTCGTCCCTTCCCCTCGCTTTCCTCCTCTCTGTCCCACGTATGGGGGTAACTCCCTAAATAACCATAATTTTTTTTGAAAATACCCCCAATGTGATTCCAACACAAATCACCCCCCGGGGTTTTAGATAAAAATGCTCTTCGTAACGTAACCTCTTTACGTGTTCAAAAGTAAAAATCGCATATGTTCCAGAATACGGAATATGCGTTCTGCTCCTTTTCCTCTTTGGTCTCATATATTTTTACTACCCCAAAACCGCCCCCGGGCGGACTTTTTTTTTAGCTCCTGCGGAGGGCTATTAGTGGTGGGGGCCTTTTGGCCCCCCACCTGTGTTTGGTGGGCCTTCGGGCCCCAAACACGGGCTCTCCCGATAGTCCCCCGACCGGCCAAATCGGGACCAAACCCGGGGGGACTAACACGAATGGACTAAAAAATTTATAGGTGCTGTAAATACATTAAGATATGAACCTTCCCGCACTGGGAGCTTGCTGTTTTTTTTTATGCAAAGGGGGCTACCCATAAAAAAAAAAAAATTTAGCGTACCCCTCGGGGTTTTCCTCATTTTCTTTTTAAAAACAATCACACGATCGTTTCGAAACTTTGACACCTATGTAGAATTTGATTTCTACCAGAGTTGTTCCCAGGGATTTTTCAAAAATTTTTTCCTAAAAAAAAAATTTTGGGAAAAAATTTAAAACCCTTTAAAAAAAAAAAAATTTTTTTAAAATTTTTTTGGGTTTTTTTTCCCCATTTAAACTGAATGTACGGCGCTGTGGTTGTGGTGAAAAGTCACCTGTAGAAGAAGTCAAGCAAAGAGAGTCTCTTTTGGCTTGTATTCAGTTGTGAGGGCATCATTATTATCTCCATAGTTAATTAAGGGTGATTTGGACCTCACCGCCATAAACGAAAGTGTGGCAAGTGCAAAGTGTGAACTTTGCCTTGTGCTGATTTTTACAGCTGCATGAACAAATTGAATGAAAAAACCGACCACCAACCTTTCCCTGAATTAAGGAAAAAAAGACATGATTATGTGGAAGGTTGTAGTGTGTCCTTGTCTCATGGATGGCTAACGTAGCCTTAAACTCCATTAATAGTCATGATTAAAACACAAGCCCGTGGAAGAAAGGACTTGGATTGGAGGTTTGCCAAAGCAGTCCCCAAAGTTAAGAGGACGCAGTGCATCGTGGGCCGCAAGGACTCACCCACCAAATCCATTCTGTGGGGGTGATGTGGACGGTCGATAGTGAGAGGGTGGAGTTGACTGGGGGAGGTGGGCAGCAGAGGGCGTTGGGGCCAGGCGATGATGATCCAGATTCCAGGTAGGCCAAGGATTGCCACAGGATCATCACTACCTGTAAGTTGATTACCTTGGTGGTGGCTGAAGGAACTATAGTTGGCTGTGTACCTATACAGACCACTATTACCTGCTTACCTGTAAACACCAGCATTACGTTTTGGAACTAATACCTGCCTTTGGTTACAGATATATGCCACTTATCCGGTATTACTTACCTTGTTTCAGTGTAGGCCGCTAAAACACGGCGCCCTCGGGGGACCGCCCTCTACAAAGTCACATAGATGGGGGCCCAACAGGCGCCTGGATCTGTAGCAGCGTTTGGGGAGGGCTCATTTTATGGCCGGGGCACCTGGTGGTCCTCCCTCCACCTAGCCACACCCACACCTGCCAGGCGTGGGAGCATGAAGCATCCTCCGCCATGGCCATGACCCATCCTGCCAGAGGAGGGAAATCATATCTCATTATGACTATGTATGTATGTATGTATGCATGTATTGTACTAATCACATACATGAATCCTTGTATGTGTAAATAAATGTTGGTCATCATTAGTAGCCCCTTGAGGAAACATACTAAGGTATGCTGAAATCTAAAATCCGTATATTAAAATTTCAGGCCAGCTGTGGTTGTAGTAGTGAAGTGGTTGCTTAGGTTATCAACATAGCTGGAAAGGTATAGTGGTATGGAAAAGTGTTGGTGGTAGATTTTTATTGTACTGCCCTATGAGGGAAAAGCAAAAAGACAGATTGTACAAACTTACAGAGGAATAGTTTACTAGAGATTTTAACAAATACACTTATACCTCCTTAATCAAATTCGTGGTTTATAGTGGCTAGCGTTCCTGGCTTACGAATCTGCGGGCCCTGGTTCGAATCCGGTCCAGGGCAAGTCGGTGACAGCCAACCAGCTGTTCTTTCTCTCTTTCGGGGTTGATTACCTGGGGAAAGCCTGGGGAAGGTAACTAATGGTACCCCGGATGTTACACTAGCCCTGTGTCCAGGGGTAACGTGGTTCCTCACCCCACCACAGGTTTCTAAAAACAAAAAAAGTGCTAATGACACGGAGATGCGCACCGATGGCCACGCGCAGCCTAGCATATGCCCCCAACTTTACCTCTACCTTATTATACTCCCGTTTGAACACACGCAATTTAAGTTTCTGGAAAAATTATGCGTTTAGTCGAAAAAATGCGCTTTTACGAATCATATATTACCATTGACTTACCCATGATACTTGAAAGATAAACAATTTTTGGCGGTAACCTAATTTTCGTGCATAAATGATTCGGTAGAAATATGTTTTGTTGTGCAAACTGAATCTTCGTTGCTTTAAAGCGAGGTTGCTTGGAGTGCTGTGAATGTGTGGGAGGTTATCAAGCTTTTTCCTGTGAATACAGGAGTGAGGGCAAGGGTGGGTGCGTCCTGGCCCCATCACTTTTCAAAAACACTTGTATGGACTGGGTATTAGGAAAGTTGTAGATCAAAAGTAATTGTGGGAGCATCCTTCGGCAACATCAATAATCATGATTTGTTTTTTGTTTATTGTATCCAGACTTGTTGGCTATTAAAACAGGGATTTTCAAGGCTGTGTTCCAAAAAAGTATCACAGGATATTGGAACGGATGTTTAAGGGGCTGTTGGTGTTTGTAAAGGATATTTATGCTCAAATTGGATGACACACAAAGGACAATAGTACGGAAATTAATGAATTGAAATACATTTGATATGAACTCAGCCAGATATATCTTGTAGTACATATTACTAACTTAAAGAGCTGGCTCAAACATTTTACAAATTTAATTATCCATAATACATGTTAAGACTAGCGACGTGGTTACTGTCCTTAATGTTTGGACAGCATGCAAGAAGGCAGCTTAACAGACCCTCGTAGCCAACACCCAGGGGCTTCCATCTTGGCTCCATTACCTCATCGATACATTCAGCAGATGAACAAAATTTTTAATCTAGTCATTCTGCAATTGGCTTGACTTTTCCTCATAGGATGGGGACTTGCACACTAATTCATATTTTTATTTTTTTCCACCGTGCTCCAACTCAAATTGCTTTTCAGAAAAGGAGTTATCAAAGCACCTGAAATATATTGGCCAACCCAAAGGGACGGCTCTCATTATTGTTATAAGGGCACTTTATCTTCTTTTTTGGTTCATTGGCAAGTTTTCCAGAAGCTAGCGAGCCCCTGTCTAGAACCAAATCGTCTAGGCCTGAACTGAGAGGGTCCAGATAATTACCCTTAACCATCGATGTCATTCCTTGGAAATTTTGTTCCTAAAGACCTAGTTAAAGCTTTTTGCAGTCAACAGCTCCAAAAACTGGTTGGCCTTTGCCCCTTTGACAGTTCAGTACATCTGTCGGCCCCTTCAAACTGACCACCGCAGCCCATGACTCCTCCTTCACTAGGCTAAAAGTTCCTCATGGACCCAGGTTTAACCTCGACCCTCTCCACTTTCTGTGCCTCGGCGGCCTTCTGTCTTGAGTACCAGGGCGGACCCGCGCGTGGCTGCCCAGCTCAGCAGAGTTCCACTGGGCATGTCTGCACTGAGAGTAGGAGGCTGCGGCGGGAGATGGGTTTGAGAGGCGGTGACTAGGGCACGTGTCGTCACTCAAGCGATCTGTACGCCTACTTACACAGAGGTGGGCAGTGAATGACGGCTGTATAGCTTGCATCAGTATCGTGAAGATTTCTCTCTTCTCATCAGATGTAGTCATCACCTTACTGCTTTTTCTTGACAGTTAGGCACAGGTTACAGGGACAGGAACTTCCTGCCTTTCTAAAGTTTTTGAATCTATACTTAATAAGAAGATTCTTAAGAATCTATTGACTCACAATCTTCATCTGATCGTCAGTACGGTTTCCGGTAAAGGGCGATCTACTGGAGATCTTTCTAGCTTTCCAACTGAACCTCACTCATAGTGGTCCCCTGTTGCTGTGTCCCTTAATCAGATTATCGGCACAAGTGCCGCCGGTTAGGTGCTGCGACACCGTTTGGTGTGTTTGAGTACAACCGTGATTGTTATTTTTTGTAGCGAAGAAATGTTTACCCATTGATGCATAGACACCAGAAAAGATGGGACCGGTTCGTAAAGTGTATGACCAAAGCAACGTTGAAACAGGACGTAACCCACTCCCAACTATGAAAGAATTGCTCCTTGATGTTGCTGATCAGCGTAATGATGATGTGGCCTAGAAGGCTCAAGTTGCACCTTGCTTTTGTTTCTGATCTCCTTCTGCTGGAGTGCAAGTAACCACGTCCGCTTTCTTATAACATTTTACCGAAAGTTCCCCCATATGATGATTTGCCACCTGTGCTGCAGATGAAGATGCTTGAGGGAAGGTCCATTCAGTACATGGCGAGGGACAGGTCCAGATTATGGAATATGTTGAACTGCATCCTGTACTCGGATCTAGGTGGCAATCTCGCTCGACGTCCGTGACATGTTTAGCAAAGGTTGGACTTGACTGCAGGAAGTAAGAGATGCTATAGTTGTTCGGGAGATGGATGTGATACCATGGTTGGTTTTCCGTGACTCACGTTGCTTCAAAAACTATCAAGATAGTTAAGGATGGACGATACGGATGAGAGGAGCTTGCTCGGGTTGACGGAAGACAGCATAGAGGCACAGGTCGGTCAGGTAAAACAGTGCCAATTACGACCTATCAGAGTTTACACAGGCCAACACAATCAAGGCGACCAGCCCAACTTTGCTGAAAGTTGAGTTCGGACCTGGTCTACGGTGTAAGATGACAAGAAAATCCTCTGAGCCTGAGCCATCCAAATTCAGAGTCACGTTACAAGTACCAGGAATCAGAACAACATAGGGCTGGCCGTCAAACTTTGCCACCGGGTATGGTAGTCCGGACCTTCTCAAACTCTTTCATGAGCATGGCTTCCAAGCGTGACCTCACGATGAGGCCTGAAATTCCGAAAATCGTGCTGCTCGTTTTTCTAAGTGGCAATTGCACAGGTCCTCACCAGTTTATGGGGTTTATGTAGAACCGTCGGCGTCATCTTCGCGTGGTTTGACAATGGATCTCCAGGTATGCACACCCAATGGTCGACGCACTACCCATGTCCTCTAAGTGAATTTCAGCAACCTCATCCCGCAGGGTATTCTAGAGTTAGGCCAGCTAAGTCCAGGGATGAGCAGCCTCATCATCCCCAGACTCTCTTAAGAAAGCCCCGCCCATCAAAGACCAGCAGAGCTCATCGGTGCAGCCTTTCCTCTGCAAACACTAAACGGGCCGACCAAGGTGAACCCACCGGCTCCTGTAGAGGCCACCTGTGGCATCTCCTACCAAGAAGGTATGTGCCCCGGCAGGTGATGTACTCAGACACCTCCCTACTGCGCAGGAGAAGGAATTCGAAGTGGCCTAAACACGCTCTACACACAGGATAACGAAAGGAGTGGGGTGGGTTCAATCAATCAGGAGGCGCGCAATGAATCAACTTCAAATGGAAGCCCGGCTCAGTACCTACATATTGGACCTCTCATCGACGCCAAGGCCGTCATCGACCGGTGCTAACTTCGCTGGAGTAACTCAAGAAGTCGTTGGATGACATGGGGATGTTATGTTCACATCCTCCGTCGATCTCCGCAGTGTTCATGGTGCCAGCCAAATCATGTGAATGATGTCAATTCGCTTTAATAACGTCCTTCTCAGGCCTTGCATCATGCACACCGTGCGTCTTCTGTGGCTGAATCGGAAAAACCTCATGCGCGGGTGGGGTAGGTTATTGAGTCTTCATCAGCTTGCGTTTGGAGGGGCTAACAGGAATAATGAGCGGCAAGTGCCTTGGGTTCGGGTGTCCATGCGAGCGTCTTCCGGATGGTTTCGATCTACTCTTCTGAGCAAGTTCCTTACCACAGGTCCCAAAACATTCAGGACTTAAGAGACTACCTTGAAACGTTGTCGGCAGCACCCTAACCGGCAGGCAACTGGGTCGATTAATCTGATAAAGCCACAGCAACATAGGGGACCCCCACACTATGAGTGAGGAGAGGTACCAATGTACACAAAGAAGGCTGGCAGGAAAGCTGCTCCTCAAGATCATGTCGTACCACCAACAGACAAAAATCTCTTCCTGCACATCTTGCGCACTCATCTGCAGACTATGTACTCGCCAAATCTGCTCGACCGGGCAGGCTCCAACGGAACTTGACAATCACCGAAGTAAGGGTGGGAAAATCAAAAGATGGCGCACCCAGTACCAGCAACCTCTGATTAGCCCCAGGACCCCAAGATTATCATGGATGTAGTGCGGGCAGCTGTAAGGCCGGCAGGGAAGGCATGCGGCAGTGACCGTGCAGCTGTCACTATGGAAAATATGATGCATTGTGTACTGCGCTTGTGGTTCTAGTGGACGCTTGCTTCTTGAACCCCTTCAAGACCAGGAGGACGTAGACCCAAGATTGAAGAGTGGAAGCGGAAGGAGAAGCAGATGTGAAAATGACGAGAACCTGATCATCTTGATCCTGCATTCGGTCTGATGAGAATGGGAGGTGATCGCCGTTAATGAATAAACACTTGTCACCCTCGTTTTCTGGAAAATGCAATATTTATTAGTACTAATAAAATTATTTGGCCAAAAAAATAACTTTTAAACTTGATCTTTGACCCTGATTTGACCCCAATAGCATGCAAACTGACTTCCAGAAATCGGTTCCTCACATCCACATACGGAAAAAAAATGTATCAACGGGATTGAAGGTTGATTGGCTGAAAAGTGATTTTCCACTTCGTCCATCTTGGAATTCACTGACCTAATTAGCGGAGTTCCCCAAGGTTGGCACTACGGCCCAAACCGAGTAAATCTTTGTTTTATAGACCCATTCGAGTAGAAACCATCAAAAAAAACAATACCACTTCTAATGAATACAAGGTTTAGTGCAGAATACCTATGGGTGTTCAAAGGACTAAAGAAGGAACCAATCTTTTTGTTCATGATTTTAATGGACCATGAAGAACCACTTTAATAAATCTTAATTAAACAACCTTGCTTTACGAAAAATTTTGTTTCACACAAAACATTATTTACCGAACCTAGTTCAAGCACGAAAATTAGGGTACCCAGAATTTGCAAACTCCAAGCAAGCCTACAATAGCATCCATGTAGGTATTGTCAATTTGTATAAGTGAATTGAATTTTTTTTTTTATTGCCTCAAAATGGTTTAAATTAGTAAATATATTACCCCATAATTGATTGATTACTAATTAAACATTTAAACGTGTGGAAAAATGTGAAATATTCCCAAAAATCCCATAAATTCCTGGAAATATCCCTGTAAAGTTCTATATTCCCATAACTTTCCCACTTCTTTGTCAACCTACTCCTGTGATCATATTTGTGTTCTCTGGTTGAAAGGTTGTTTGTAACCTTCACCCAGCTCTGTTTTCTTCCTGTGTTTTTGTAATCCAATCATTTCCCATTGGAAAATTCCAGTTGTCTCCTTGTACCCTTAAACAAATTACTCCAACGGGACTCAACTCGCCAGACGATGTGCTCACCCCTTCCAGGAAAGACTTGTATCCTGTGGGACTAGAAATCGGGACGCTGAGCTCAACCCATCCAGGGAAAGACTTTATCCGGTGGTTCTCGAACTCGGGACGCTGAGCTCACCCCTTCAGGAAAGATCTTGTATCCTGTGGGACTAGATCTTACGCGGGCCGCGGGGCTCACCTTTCCAGGATTTAACCACTTGTACACTCCATTTGCAGCTGCACTATGCTTGTTTATGGTGAGACATCAAACATTCTGATTCCAACATTCATGCTTTTAAGATAGAGAAACCGGGGGTTTAGACACGGGGTGTTGGGGGGTGGTAAAGGAAAACTTGCGGACACTAGGAGGCGTTTCAGAAGGGCAGGGGAACTAAAGTGATTCGTAAGAGAGAGAGAGGAAGGGGTTTAGTTAAAGATAAAGGCAAAATGACAAAAAAAAGAGGAGTTGCTTGAAAGGTTATATACAAACTGTTAGGAGTAGTATTTTAAAAAAGATAGATGATCTGATGCGGAATAATAGTGTAGAGGATTTTGCATATAATAGCATAACAGAAAAACATGGTTGGATATGTCAGGAAAGGTATTCGAGCCGGAAGTCGAGATTAGCTGGGTATACGTTATTTCACCAAGGACAGGAGTAGGGCCGACGAGGGGAGGAGTTGCTTATGCAAGAGGAGCATTGCAGTGTCTGTGTTAACAAGTTATAAAAAACAGATGACAGCATAGAGTAATATGGGTAGATAGAGGTTACGGAGGGAACTGAGGGAAAGAAAATGGTTTTGGTTGTAGTGTATAGGCTCCAACTTATGTAAAGAGGATTCAGACCTATATGGGAAGAATAAAAACAAGGCCTGCAGATATAATCGATTAGGCGTGGTGGGAGATTTAATCTTAGGAATATAGACCTGGGGATTTAATCATAGGTGACAGCGGATGCAGATGGAATGTTAAAATATAATCCAGGATACATTCCTAAGTCAAGCAATCAAGGAGAGCCTACTAGAGAAGAAAGTTTATTCTAGATCTATTGCTGACAAATAGAGACGATTAGTTACAAATGTGGACGGTCGGGGGGAATTTAGATAATAGCGACCCATTTTATGACGACTCAGATTTAGCTTAAAATGGGAAGTTGGAAAATTATAGTGGAAATAGGCCATCGAATACTAATTTCGAAAGGCCCAATTATGCGGATTACAGAAGACACCTGGAGGTTATTAATAAGAGGTGTGGATGCGGAGGAGCAGAAGAAAGTTTTTCCCAGGACAAGGCGTTGTCAGATGGGAGGAAAGGCCAATTATATGAAGGATTAGGAAGGCACCTGGAGGTAATTGGGCGCGGTCAGCAGATATGGTAGTGAGGTCGAGGTCTGAGGAGATAATTAGAGCGGTTAGACAGGGAAGTGAGGGTCAGGGCTGAGGACGGTAATAGAGAGTTTAAGAAGGGGAAGTGAGGTCGGAGCCCGAGGATTGATTATATTCTCATTTGTAAGGCACTAATTGACGGACAGAAAAGAAATATTCCTTTATAGGGAGCAAGGTCCAGAAAGAGGTGAGCCAAAATGATGACACCAAGTTAAAACACAATCATTGGAGTAAAAAGAAACATTTATTTTAAGGTTTCAAGGCAGGAGGAATGGTAAACAAAGAAAAGTTATACGTGATGGGGGGCGAGGACATGTGAAAGAAATTAACTCGAGTTGCTTAAGAACAATTAGGAGATTAAAGTAGCAGAACAGGCGAACAGGGGACCCAAAGGGGGTTCTATTCAGGTTATAAAACAAAGACCAAGGGGAGTAGTGGGCCCTTAAGGTCAGGCCAGGGTGAGGTTTGAAATAGGATGAGGATATGTGTAGGAGTCTAAAATGATTATTTCTAAGTGTTTTACGGGAGGAGGATACACAGCGGTACCTGATCGTGAACAGATGTTCAAAGGAGGAAGCGATGAGGAAGAAACTCAAAGATATTGTTGATAACTAGGGAAATGGGTGGAGGAGGGTATAGAATAAAACGAAAACATTAAATCGCCAGGACCAGATGAAGTGTATCCCAGGGTATTAAAAGGAATGCAGGAGGTGTTAGTGAGTCGTTAGTAGTGCACATTTTAGGAAATCGGTTTGAGATAGGCGATGTGCCATTATTGTGGAGGAAAGGAAATGTTGTTCTCCATATTTAAGAAAGGGAGACAGAGGACTAAAGTCAAATTATTGACCATATTCTAACATCAGTGGTGGGTAAAAATTATTGGAACTATTATTGCAAAAAAACATTAGAGGGAGCACTTAGATAAACATAGTTTGATCAATGATTCACAACATGGGATTCAACAAGGGAGGTCATGCCACCAATTTATTGAGTTTTATAGGAAAGTTTATGGAGACGGCAGATAATGATAAGGATTATGATCTATATAATCTGGACTTAGTAGGGCATTTGACAAAGTACCACACGGAGGCGACTCTTTAAAATACACGGTTTAGGGGCGCATTGGTATAGATGGGAAGGGTTTTCATTGGATCAGAGCTCGGTCTAAAGTAATAGGCAACAAAGGGTTTACAATTAATGGTTCCAAAATCTGGAATGGGACTGGTGACTAAGGTGGAGTCCCACAAGGCGTTCTGTTTTTGGGCCAATTACTATTTTTGATTTAATTGCCAACGACTGGCTTAGAGGGATTAGGCCAGGGATATCAGCAAAGTTTCGATGATGATACTAAGTTTAGGTAGGATTATTGGATCAAAGTCTGACCGTAAAAACTATTGCAGGGGAGACTTCAGATAAACTACGAGTGGGCAGGTCAGATTGCAGAAGATGGAATTTAATATTGATAAATGTTAGTAGCGTTTGTGAATGTTGGTTAGAAAAACAAAACCCTGGTAATAAGATACACCATAAGCAATGTATCGCTGTGAAAAAGATCAGGAAGGTCCGAAAGAAAAAAGATCTTTGGAGTGAGGTGTGAGCCCAGACCTCCGCACCTAGGAAAACAAAAATGGTTTTTTATTGACGGCCTAGAAAATAGAGTAATAGGAGTATTAGGATTCATTACCAACGAAGTGTTTTAAAAGTAGAAGTGCGGAATATTCTATAAGCTTAGCTGGCTCTAGTCAGGCCCTCACCCCTAGACTATGCAGTTCAGTTTTGGATCTCCATATTACAGGAGGATATAGTTTGTTGTTAGACAAAAGTGCAGAGAAGGGATACCCAATGATACAAGGGATGCCGTAACTTTAGTTTATGAGAGGAGGATGAGTTATTAAAATACCACTCCACTCGAGAGACGCAGAGTAAGGGGCGCGCGATCTGATAGAAGTTTTTTAAGTGGATAACAGGGCTTTCATAAAGAAGAGGTAGGAAAAAGTTCTTTACGGCACTTTTAACCAGGGGAGTTTTTTTTTTTTTAGTAGAACAAGGAAGTAACGGATTCAAGCTGGACAGAAAAGCGTTAGAATTTTAGAAAGGAAATAGGGAACAAACTGGTTCACAAATAGGTGGTGAATGAGTGGAATGGTCTCGTAGACAGGTAGTTAGTGCCCGGAGTCATTAGGCGAGCTTTTTAAAGGGGAGAGCTGGATAGGTTCAGGCAGGGGATGGAAAGGTGGATGCAGGTAGTGTTAGGTGACAGGAACTACCACGTGTAGGGCCTCGCGGCCTCTTGTAGCTCCTTATTTTTTATGGTCTTATGTTCTGCGGAGGGAAAAGAAAAAAGTGCTTGCCAATAACTCACCATTGTGATGGGACCAATGCTGAGTCCTCAACTCTCTGTTTAAAGTTTCCTCAAACAAACAAATGAACATATACTCTGTTCATAAAACTGAGAAGGTAGGTAGGGTTATATATAGTAATATCGTCCACGCCACCATGGGACTCATCATCTTCAGCCTCCTGGATGTCTTGAGGGAAATTTGCCTCACTTAATTTTGCACATTATCAAGATTGGAAATCACTTGCTCATGAAAAACATTCGCTTGGTCATCAATAAAAGGGAAACAAACCTGTCCAAAAATGTCAAGAACAGTCATTCTGAATCAACATTTCGGAAAAAAAGTCCCTTCCAAAACTCCCCTTTGTGAGGCCCAATGCTGACTAAATCTTAAAGTTTCCTCAAACAACAATGAACATAACCCTTTAAATAACCTGGAAGGTAGGTAGGGTTAATATAATATGTCCACTCCCCATGACTCATCCATCTTTCAGCCTCCGGATTTCTGGGAAATTGCCTCACTTAATATGGCATTATCAAGATTAAAATCCCTTGTCATAAAAAATTTTCTGCTTGGTCATCAATGCAGGAAACAAAACCTGGCCTAAAACTGTCGAACATTTAAGGTGATACTTTAAACTTTGATGAGAAGAAAAAATTCACGATACTGATGCAAGCCTATACGACGTCTTTCACTGCCCCCCTCTGTGAAAGTAGCGTAAAATTTCAGTTTTGGTGACACACGTGCCCAGTCCCCCTCTCAAACCCATCTCCGCCGCAGCCCCCCTATCCGGCAGACATGCCCTTGACTCTGTGAGCGGGGCCCCTCCCCGGGTCCTCCCTGGTACTCAAGACAGCCCCCGAGGAGACGGAAAGGTGAGAGGGGGTCGAGGTTTTAAACACTGGGCCATGAGGGGAATTTTTGTGGTGAAGGGGGAGTTGGGGGGCGGTGGTAGGGTGAAAGGGCCACAATGTATGAGTCAAGGGCAAAGGCCAACCATTTTTGGAAATGTATCCGAAAAACTTTTTAGCAAACAAAAATGTCCCAAAAGGATACCCCCCCTTTAAGGGTAAAATTATCTTGGACCCTCCCCCAGTTTTAGCCTAGACTGATTTGGTTCTAACGGGGCTCGCCCCGAGCCTGGGGAAAACTTGCCAATGCCAGAAAAAAAAGAGAAAGTGCCTTAAACAAAAAATGGAAACCCTCCTTGGGTTGGCCAGTATATTCAGGTGTCTTGATACTCCCCTTTTTGAAAACAATTTGAGTTGGAGCACGGGGGAAAAAAAAAAAAAAAAATAGATTTTGTGCAATCCCCCCTTGAGGAAAATCAAAGCCAATTTCAGAAGACTTAGATAAAATTTTTTCATCTGCGAATATATCGAGAGGTAATGGAGCCAAGAAGAGCCCCGGGTTTTGGCACGAGGGCTTTAAACTGCCTTCATTGCATGTGTCCCCCAAAATTAAGGGCAGAACACGTCAACTATTTAATGTGGTATTGATAATAAAAATTTTAAAATTTTATCCCGCCCCCCTTTTTTTTAGTATATGTTAACAAAGAATATGAGGCATTCATTTTCAATGTATTCAATTCATTAATTTCCTTTCTAATTCCTTTTTTTGTCATCCATTTTAGCATAAATATCCTTTACCAACACACCCAAACATCCCCTTTTCCATTCCTGTGGTCCTTTAACCAGCTTGAAAATCCCTGTTTATAGCCAATATTTTAAACAAAATCACCCCCCCCCCCCAAAAAAAATAAATCAGTGATCTTGATGTTGCCCGAAGGAGCTCCCAATTACTTTTTCTACAACTTTGCCTAAAACCCATCCATCAAATGTTGAAAAGTGATGGGGCAAGGACGACCCTTTGCCTCATCTGTTTCACAGGGAAAAAAAGGGATACACCTCCCACACAAATTCACAGCACTCCACAGCAACCTCGCTTTACGAAATTCGGCACACAAAAAATATTTTTACCGAATAGTTTAATGCACCAAATAAGGTTACCCAAAAAAAGTTTTAACTTTTAAATATCAAAGGGGAAGTCAATGGAAAAATATGATTGTAAAAGCGCATTTTTTTGATTTAAAGCATAATTTTCCAGAAACTTTTAAATTTCGTGTTCCAAAGAGGTATAAGTAAAGGTAGAGGTAAGTTGGGGGGATATGCTATGCTGCGCGTGGCCATCGGGGCTCATCTCCCTGTCTTAGCCTTAGAGCCTGTGGTGGGTGAGGACCCTTCCCCTGGAACAGGGAGTGTAAATCCCGGGGTACCATATTACCTTCCCCCGGTTTTCCCCCGGTAAATCAACCCCGAAAGAGAAAAGAACAGCGGTTGGCTGGGCACCGACTTGCCCTGGACCGGATTTGAACCAGGGCCCGCGATTCGTAGCCAGGAAAGCTAGCCCCCTATACCACGAAAGTGATAAGGAGGTATAAGTGTAGGT
>JACEEZ010021979.1:0-17500 GCA_016584305.1 Chionoecetes opilio
GGGGTTTTTTTTTTGGGGGGGGGGGGGTTTTTAACGGAGCTTTCACAGAGATCGGGGCTTCATGCCTTGCTTGCAGTACCCCCAGAGCAACGAAGGGGGCCCACTCGTTCCCCCCGGGCCCTTCTCTCGCCCATCGCGACGCTGGGTTTCAGCATTGAAGTTAGGAGTAGATGGTTTGGGCCCACCACGGGCTTGATGGAGAGCTCCAGGAACGGCGGAATGGTTTGGCTGGACCTTCACCACCGAGGAACAGGTAGGAGAGACGGAGAAGTTCTTCATAGTCCTCCCTGGGATGGTTCTTCGACATCAGAGCCCCTCTCAGGAAGGCCAATGGCGTCGTCCTTCAGCTTGCTGGCAGTGTCATTGGGTGGCGAAGACTGTACGAGGTCCTCCGATGTTTCCACCGTCTCTCTCTGCGAGGAATCCACGAAGGACCATCGATCACAGAGTCGTTTGAAGATTCCAATGTCAGGACCAGAGGAAGAGCCGAGGACTTCGAGGAAAGCCGAGGAGCCGAGACGAGAGAGTACAGGACTCAGGATGTCTTCGAAGACATCTTGAGGATCACCTCGTGGACATGATGGCGGCAGGCCAACAAAAGCAAGCTTCGTCCGAGTTCTTGCTCAATGCTCATCCGAATGGAAGCACCTTGCACCATGCCAGTGTTCGAAGCCGTGGTGTCGAGCAGAGGCGATGATCTTGTCCCTGACGCCCGCTTCGTCCACCTCCTTCAGGCCACAGCAGCCACGTTTCTGCCAGTCGAATCCGAGCTTGCCGGGACCCCAAGAAGGAACTCTGCGTCATCTTCCATGTGAGGAGGATGGCGATGCGGTCCTCCGTATCGCCAGAGAGGGACGGAGAGTTTTCCGTCCCAATGCAGGACCAACCTCTCAGTATCTCCTGGGGTATAAAGACATGTATACCTAACTTTTGTTACATCATTGTGTACTAAAGATTCTCAGTGTTGCCAATGCTCCTTAAAAATACCTATACAAGGTGAGGGCTTTCATGACAACATAGCAAGGAGGATCCCACTAAATGCTTGGTATAACAGGAGTAATGATATGTGTGCCTTGTTGGGTGCACCTTTACCCTTCTCTCTCACCTCCTGTTTCTAACACACAAACACCTTAAGAGCGCTTCTACTGAGCCCTCAATATTACAATCACTAAAGAGCGCTTCTACTGAGCCTCAACATCACAATCACTAAGACAATGCACTTAAGGTCATCAATACTGGTAGAGTACTTTACAACAGATCTAAACATGAGTTATTAGAATTAAAATGACTCAAGTTCACGGTGTTCTCAAACATTGCTTGACTTGTACCAGAGAGAGCCAGACGGTATGGATCCCTTTTGTACGGTAACTGTGCCCTCGCGTGTGCTTTTTTTATAAAACCCTCGGGGGTCACAAACTTTTGTTTGTTTGTTTTTTTAGCGAAAATATTGTCTATAGCTATATTTTCAGTTCTTTTTTCTGTGTTTTTGCTTTAGCTTTCCATAAACATGGATGGTTAGCCTTTTTCAGAAAAAAATTTTTTCTTTTTTTTATCCCCCCCTGCAAGGTTTTCCCCATGTTTTTTGACCTAAAAGCCGAAAATCAAACCTTTTTGACAAAAATGTCGGGAAACCTTTTGCCTCATTGGCCCTAAAAGATTTTAAACCCGCGACGTAAAAAAGCGCCAAATTTTTGCCTTCCCCAAATTTTTTTTTCACCTAGACTTTTTTTACAATTAGGTAGAAAAAAAATTGGGTACAAATTGAAGCATTTTTTAATTTTTTTCTGAAAAAAAAAACCCAAAAAAAATTTAGAAAAAAAGACATCTATCCAAAAAAAAAGCAAAATTTTCGAAAATTTCATATAAATTTCTAAATTTTTACAATCTTGACATAAAAAAATTGTGACAAAGACTCAAAAAAACATTTTAAAGGGCAAAAAAACCTATTGTCTTGTCGAAGGACACTTACAGTCTTTTTTTCGGTTTGTTTTTTGAAGCATAAAATCGTCAGGGTTTGTATTCCACATTTTGAAGAAGGTACTGTTTTTGCTGAGAATCGTGGTAATGATTTTTTGCAAATAGTCATCATTTTGATCCCCCCCAGAAATGTCTTCACTACTTTTACTTTGCTGCTTTTCCAGGGCCTTTGCTGTAGTATCACTCCTTGGCCAGCCCGCCACAGGTTCGAAGCCAGTCATACTCAATGCAAGGGTGTAAAGCAAAGATGACTCCGGACCAACTAGATCACCCAGATCGTCTTGGCTGAAACTGGGGGAAACATAGGTTCCTCGTTGAAGCTATTGGTTCTCAGGCGTGCAGTTGGCGCAATGTCCTGTTTCTCTTTGACGATCTGCTACCGAAGGGGCAAAGGGCCCAAACCCTCCTGGTCAGGTACCATTGGGGTTTTTTCAATTTTTTGTGCACGGGAAAGAAATCTCGGGACGTTCTCTTGAATTCATCATGTCTTCATAAAGCAGATCTTTTGCGGAGCATCTGAGAAAGTGTGGGCCCAAATAAAAGTTTTAAAGGTCCTGCAAAGATCTGCATTCTAAAGGACATGAAAAGTTAAAGAGAAAAACCCAGAATTTTCAGGCAGTCTAAACAACTTAAAAACCCACAAGTGGTACCTGACACAGGATTTGTCCCTTTCGCTCTCTTCGGTGCGAAAAAATCTGAAAAAATTCTGTGAAGTGCCTTCTGACAAGAAAATAGAGTTTTTTTTGCCACTTAAAAATATTTTTTTAGAGTTGTCCACATTTTTTGATGTCAGATTGAATTTTTAAAAATTTATATGAAATTTTCAGAAAATTTTTGTTTTTTTTTCTGGATATGAGGGTCTTTTTTCTTGGTTTATTTGGATTTTTTTTCAAAAATAATATTAAAAAATGCTTAAATTTTGATCCCCAATTTTGTTTTTCACCCCAAATTGTAAAAAAAGTCTCAGGTGAAAAAAAGTCTGGCGGAAGGCAAAATTGGCGCTTTTACTGTCGCGGGTTAATATCTTGAGGTCCAATGAGGCAAAAATTTCCTGACTTTTAGCTAAAATTTTTTTGGATTTTGGGTTTTTTCCGGGTCAAAAAGCAGGGGAAACCTTGCGGGGGTAAAAAAAGGGGAAAAAATTGTTTTTGACGGGGTCTAATGGTGTGTTTTTACTAAGTCAAAATAACAAAGGTTTGTGGCCTCCCCAAACGAAAACTACCTCATCCAATTAGTTTTGTGGGGAAACAGCGGGCGGCGTAGTGTTATCAAAGACGCTAAACGGCTACTGAGCGCGCATTACTTGCAAAACCCCCGCGCTAGTTTTCCCCCCGCATTACTTTCCGCATCACTCAACACGAAATCGATTCCCTCATCATAATGCGCAACGTAATCGAAACGAAAGCCTTGTTGGTGACCTTTCCCCTTCCTCTCACCCCCTTTTCAACACACAACACCTTAAAGAGCGCTTCTACTGAGCCTAAATATCACAATCACTAAAGAGCGCTTCTACTGAGCCTAAAACTCAAACACTAAAGAGTGCTTCTACTGAGCCTCAACATCACAATCACAAAAGATCTTCTACTGAGCCTCAACATAAACAATACTAAAGAGTGCTTCTACTGAGCCTAAACTCACAATCACTAAAGATGCTTCTACGACCTAAACCCTAGACCTTATAATTCCTACCTACTCTACTTTCCGAAAATACCCCAACCCGAATCGGTGAACTAAAATGATTAAAACAAGTTTTCACAAGAATCAAATCCCAGTATCAAGGGATGAAGGACTTACAAGCCCCCCACGTGACGCCCACGCCCGCAAGTCTCCTCCACAATGTTCAGGGCCCAGAGTGTCAGGAGTGGGGGGCCCGACACAGCGGAAAAAAGTCGCTTTTATTGGGTGACCTATCTGGGGGTGGCCGGCAACGCCTTCCGGGCCCCCTAGGTACAGTCACGCCATGTACTTCGCGAACATTTGGGGGCGGGAAACCCATAATTTCTAAATCTTTTCCTTTGTCTAAAAAGTTCGCTCAGTCCCTCTTGGAGACCCCCTCCCCCCCCCCAAAATACCACACCTTTTAAAAACCTTCCCCCTTTTATAGCTCCCTTGATGAGAATTATGTTTTAAATCCGCCAAAAACACTAATGAAAATTGAACAGCTCCCCCCCCCCCTCCCTTTTTCCCTCCCTTCCTCCTCCATTGACCCCTTCAACTGGGCCCTTCCTCCATCAGACAGGATGAAGTAACTTTTAAAATTTTACATTTTTTGTTTTCGGAAAAAAATAAGGTATAGAAAAATATATTCGTAACCTGAGAGAAATGTGGTGCGTGTGTGTGTGTGTGTGTGTGTTGTGTGCGTGCGTGCGGGGTTGCGTGCGTGCGTGGTGCGCGCCGGCGCGCTAGAGTTGAAGTAGCCAAAAATTTTTTTGAAATATCTATAATTAAAGTTTTTTAATTTTACTTTATGTATGGTATTTTCCCTCTTGTGTGATAGGAAAGGAGAGAGAGAGAGAGAGGGGGAGGGGCTAATGGGGTAATTTTTGGTTTAACTCCGCACAAACCAACCACAAAAAACATTTTAATAAGGTGATTTCCGAGGTGCAAAATTTTACCTTTTTGTCCCTCAGAAGGTTTCTGATCCTTACATCCATAACAATGGAATATCAGGGCCGGGACCCAATTAAGCATGTGTGGAAATGGCATCCGGGCCTTCACCAGCACTTCGCAGTACAAAACACACACCAACACACACACACGAACCGTATTAATATGATTAAAATACTTTCTTTAAAACAATATTTGTTCACTTAATTTTTTTAACAAAAAATTTTTTACTCTCTCTCTCCTCTCCTCTCTCTCTCTCGCTCTAGAAACATCATTCAAATATGACTAGTTTTCTACTGCTATCCAAATACATAGAAGTAAAAAGTTAGAGTGTGGTAGTATTGCCTTTTTTAGCATAGTGTTAAGATAGTAATTATAGTTTAAGTCTCGCAAACACTAATACAGTTTAACAGCTCTAACAGAGGGGGAGAGATAGGGGGGAGGGAAGGAGTGGGGACGGGAAGGGGGACGGAAAGGGGGGAAGGGGGAAAGGGTTGGTGGAGGAGGGAGACAGAAGGAAAAGATGAAGGGAGGAAGGAGGAGGGGACGAAGGACCACCAGGTAGGAGGAACGGGTTGTAAGAAACGGTAAGGGGAAAGGGGGGGGAGGGAGGGGGAAAAAAAGGTAGAGGAAGGAGAAAGGGGGAAGGGGTTTCTGAATTTAAAGGAAAGGGGGGGAAGAAAAAGGGGACTGACAGAGAGGAGAGAAGAAGGGGAGAAGAGAGCGAGCGAGCGCGGGAAAAAAGAGAGAGAGACGAGCGAGCGCGAAAAGAGAGAGAGAGAGGACGAGCCCCGGGGAAGAGAGAGGAGAGAGAGAGGAGAGGAAAAGAGAGGGAGAGGAGAGAGAGAAGAGATGGCGAGGGGGGAGAGATGGGGCCCCCTGGGATTAACAACATCCCAGGGAAAGGGGAGGAATGCATTTTACAAATTTAGAAAATTTAACGATAATTTTTCGGAAAATACGAAAAGGAAATGGAAGGGGGGATCCGGGCCTGTGTGTTTTGCGATTTTGGTGGGTGACTGTACTACCCATGCTTTCCCAACCAAAGGGGCGGAGCTACGCCGCCCTACCCGCCATCTTGACCGCCTCAACACAGCGGGAAAATTGAATTTTTTTTCACAAAAACATAGGTGGAATTTTTTACTCACTCCCTTTTTGACAGGGAGGGGGTATCCCCCCATATATTTCCCGATTAGAGACGGTTTTGTGGTAAATTTCCCCCAAAACCCCTGTGTGTCAGGGTTTTTGTTTGTGAGGTTACTCTTTTTAGTAAAAACTTTCCCACACCTAAAAATTCATGATTCTTAAAAACCCCTGTGTGTCAGGGGTGTGTGATGAGGGCACTTTTCTACAAAACTTTTTCCCCCTTAAACATTCTAAATTTTTAAAACCACTGGTGTCGGGTGTGTTGGTGAGGTTACTCTTTTAGTAAAAATTTTTCCCCACTCTATACATTCAAAATGATTATCATGTGTATCAGGGTGTGTGTGGTGAGATCACTCTTTTTGCAAAACTTTTCCCACACTCCAGACTTTATGACTCTTTAAAACCACTGTGTGTAAAAAAATGTTCCTCAAGCCCCCTTAGCATTTTAATGTTTTGTCTCCTGCTGGCACTTCAGCTCACTGTCTGCCTTGTGGCCTGAGCTGCCCCCTCCGGTGATTCTTGCCACAACCCGTGCCTCCCCACCCCTGAGGCAGCTGATCCTGCTGCTCCGGCCACTCATGCGCTGCCCGACCCCCCGCAGAATACTCCGGCCGCACACGCGAGGCCGGGCCTGCGGGAACCCCGGTGATGCCCCGGGCGACCGGGGCAGTGCCGGGGGGGCAGCCCTTGGACTGTGACCTCAGCCCTGCAAAAGTGGTGACAGACAGGGCACAGAGGGCCCTTTCCCGTCTATCGCAATTCTGATTACCACGATGTAAATACTACCCTCGCAATTTCGTCATCAAATAACCCCCGATGGGATCTCAGTCACGAGAAAGGGCGGAGCTTAAAAGTAGTGGGCAGGCCTAGGCAAGATTACAAACCGTGCGGAACTGCAATGGCAGAGGAAAAAATTACTAAATAGTATCTTTCCGCGCTATTGTGGTGCCAGGGTTTTCGTAGGTTGTTGCTTTCACCCCTTGTATTGAAATATTATTTGGTTTGGATTTTTCCCTTTATTCAACTGATTGAGAATTGAAATTTGTCTTATGACTTCACTATTTAATTATGTACAACACTTCTCGCTGCGGAGAGTACTGAAAGGGAATGAACTTAAGGGGAAGGGGTAAGAGTTAAGGTTTAAGGGGGAAGGGGGAGGAGTTAAAGGGGAAGGGGGAAAGCTGCACCACTTTGGCAAATAGTTCTATGGTTTTTTCTTCCCGGCAGTTTGAATGATATATGATTTTTTGTATCGGGTTTTACTTAGTTTTACCGGTGAGGCTGAAAAATCTTTTGGAGGAAGTGGGGGGAAATTTTCCATAACCCGGAATAATCAACGGGGTTTTTTTCAATAAAACACAAGAAATAATTTTAAACATCTCCTATTTTTCCCATGAAACACCATTTTTTTGTTTGAGACTTAGACACATTTAAACCTCTAATGGAACGGGGAAGCTCTCCGGATAACCTCCCCCACTGAAAAATTCTTAGAACTATCACCTATGTCCGTATAAATGAGCACATAGGTATACATGGAATATTATATAGGGAGAAATGTGAGAGTAAAGATTTTTGGGGGGGGGATTTCCTGTACCATGTGGCCTGGTTTCTGGGAAAGGGAAGGAGAGACGACGCTTTAAAAACACTTTTAAGGACGGCCCCGGGCCCCCTTTCTTAATGAAAAGCTAAACCAACTTACCTATATTATAGATTATAGATAGATAATATAACAAGGAGGGGGGGGGAAAAGGAGAGGTCCGGGTTTACCGAGAAAGTGGATGAAGATGGGTCCTCGGGGGAAATAAGGGAGGTTTTTCTTGTGCGGGAAAAAAAGGGGAAAGTTTGGTTCTTTAACGGGGGGGTTCCCCCCTGAAGGGGTTTTCAGACCCTGAAGACTTTAATCAAAATAAAAACAATATACATATGAAATGGCTGCCTATAATACAGTTCTTTAACTTTGATATAGGAAGAATTTAATTTTTTTACACTAATACCCAGGGAAAGATATCCTCCTTTCGTGGGAAGCCTTCGAACACGCGTTTCAGAGCGGCGAGGTTGGGAGTCGGAATAGAAATTTGGTAGACTTTAAATTTTTTAGCAAATAACTCGACTAACCCATCCTTTTTTTTAACGTGATCTGTCACTATTGTGTCTATTTGAATGACATTAAGAATCTAAGAGTGTTCCTTGATCGGGATAGGAGGGTGAGGAGAGGATGAAAAGTTTTGAATCTACTAGTTTTATCAATGATCGCGAAATAAGTGTCCCACGAATTTTGACTCGTACTCGGAGTGTATGGGGGAGGGAGTGAGGGAAGGGAGGAAGATAGAAGTGGGAGATAGGAAGAAAGAAGATAAATTTCACGAGAAACGAAAAGATTGAATTGACCTTAATATGATAGGAATACCCTTTTTCCTCCATATGCTGGGTCGAGGTGAAAACTTGCCCCAGAACAACCTATGGAGATTGAAACCTTTTTTCTTTTTACGGACATAACCCGGGAATTGTATGTAGGAATTCCCATCCTATCTCGTCCGAATAACGGGCATTACACTATTACTATACAGGAAGGTCCCGTTATACGAGCATTCGATATACGAGAATCCGATGATACGAGAGGTGTAAAGTAGGGTCATTTTTCAATATACGAGATCAAAAATCCAAATGCTAACGACATTCAAACTGGGGTGAGTAAAATTACCAAGTTATTTATAAAGTAAATACAAGTTTTTTACTAAAATTATAAAGTCATTTATGACTATATGTTTTTACCTAAGGTTGTACGATAATTATCAATCTGATGGTGGTGGTGGTATTTCATAATTGTTATTTTCCTCCTCTCTGTAGCCAACGGCTGAAATGGCATATTTAACACCTCACACACACCCCTACCACGTATATAATACCACGCTAACCCTAAATAAAAACCTATAACGGCATTAGGAAACTAGTTATAGTGGTTATATGAGGCCTAAAACAAGCGGCCTGCCTCTGGGCGACGCTAAGACACTGTTGTGAAGGTACGAACACATTTTTATTTCCCCCCTGCACTAATGCACTACTTTCGCCACAGCACTAATGTCGCCAGGCAAATATATTACAATTTTAACATAATGCTAAAGGCTCGCTTCGCTCTTTTGGACAATGAGTTAAGAGACGAAATATAACTTTGTGTGCAAATTTCTTCCTTTGCGCCTGTATCTTTCTTGCCCACACATTCGTGGAAACTTTTTACAAGCCTATATGACACCTGATTTCGGCTGAAATAGGTGTATAAAGGGTTCATACAATAGGGTATCAGGGTAGATAGAGGAAATATGTAATAGAGGAAAATATGATAATTCTGGTGGCTCGGTACGACAATGTGGCCTACAAAAATTCACAACCCTGGACAATGTACAATGATTCAGATGCGCAGAGAACGAGTTTGTGGGCAGTGGAAGAGGTCTGCGCACCCCTCCCTCGTCTCTTACCTACCGTCCCCCTCTCGAGTCTAGTGTATCACGCGGCGTCCCCAAGAGTACATACAACGTCTTTGTTGCTTGTATGTATTGTGCCTTGTGAGTCGATTTTAGTGATATGCTGGTTTACTTAATGTGCTTATTGTGACTTATTTGTGCTCTGTCCTACTGTGCTGTCATACTCTTAATTCACTGTGTTTTGTGTGGTGGTGTGGTGGTGCGGTGGTGTGGTATATAGAGCCCTATATTTGAGAGTTTGTTGTGTTTGCTATAGTTTATTTTAGTTTGAAAAACGTCTTTTTTTTCTCTTTTTTTCTTTTCTTTTTTAAATTAATGGGGTCCTGGAACCAAACCTATATTTTACCATTGGTTATGTGTTTCGTTATACGAGATTTCGCTTTACGAGTATGCCAGGTGGAACCTAACTGCTCGTATCTTCGGGACCTCTCTGTACAATGATGCTAAATTACATATATACGAATATAATCTGGAGTTTTTGAGGGTCTCACTGTTTTGTATCGATATATTTTAAATTATAATATATCAACTGGGGTGGCAAGTCTGAAATTATACGCTCTGCTCGCGGCAGCGGTACAAATGATAATACATATACAGGGAGGTCCCGAAGATACGAGCAGTTAGGTTCCACCTGGCATACTCGTAGAGCGAAATCTCGTATAACGAAACACATAACTAATTGTAAAATATAGGCTTGATTCCAGGACCCCATCAATTTTTAAAAAAAAAAAAAAAAAAAAAAAAAAAAAACCAACCCGTTTCAAGCTAAAAAAACTATAGCAAACACAACAAACCTCGAACTCTCAAATATAGGGCTCTAATACCACACCACCGCACCACCACACCACCACACAAAAAACCGTGAATTAAGAGTTGTGACAGCACAGTAGGACAGAGCACAAATAAGTCACAATAAGCACATTAAGTAGACCAGCAAATCACTAAAATCGACTCACAAGGCACAATACATACAAGCAACAAAGACGTTGCATGTATTCTTGGGGACGCCGCGTGATACACTTAGACTCGAGAGGGTACGGTAGGTAAGGGACAAGGGAGGGGTGCGCAGACCTCTTCCACTGCCCACAAACTCGTCTCTGTGCATCTGAATCATTGTACATTGTCCAGGGCAGATATTCTGACAGAGTTAAAGGCCATGGTTGTTCGCTCAACAACATCCCTCTATTTCTACACCCCGGCGCTAGTGGGTATTCCGGTACGAGACATGGCAGTGGTGGCACATGGTTGCTATCGGCACCGATAGCTTTATTGGGGTGAGCGACTACACTGACGTCACAGCCTCGCCAGCGAATCACAATTGTGTAAAAACAAACGTGCCAGCCAATCAGATTGTGTCTCAAACGTGTCGGCAAATCACAAAGCAGCAGCCGCGGCCTGCATTTTCAAGGTCGTTTTCAAGGTCGTTTGGTACCCATTCACTGCTGGGTGGACAAGGGCTCGGGTTTTAAACAAGGAAAAGTGGCAAGACACATACCTTCAGTCTGCCACGGAGCCGTGCGTGGTGATGTCTGGCATCGCTAGTCGCTACCCGCCGGTGTGGTGACATCACTGAGATGCAGCCGCTCACCACGTACTCTCGGCCCATCACCCCAAAACAATATCACCACAAGCGGCTGGGTTTGTTATATGGCCTAATTTCGTTTGTATACTTGCCCTGTTCAGTTCTTGAGTCAGAAAACATCATATATACTCAATTTATGAGTATTTTTATGTATGTTGCGTCCTCAACACCACCCTATAGGCAGTTGCCTTGTTTTAACAACTTAACGTCTTTATGTACGTCATCATTCTCCCCGCGTATTACCAAAACAGCTGATGAGAGTTGCTAAGTTGTTAAGCATGGACGTTAGCGTCTCGGAATGTGCCCCCAGGGTTGTGAATTTTTGTAGGCCACATTGTCGTACCGAGCCACCAGAGTTATCATATTTTTGTCAATTATCATAATTTTTTTTGTTTTATCATAATTCATAATTTCTGATGTTTTGTCAAACATCAGAATTATCATATTTGAAATAGGTGTCTAAGCTCGCTTCGCTCGCTTGGACACCAATTTCAGCCGAAATCAGGTGTCATATAGGCTTGTAAAATGTTTCCACGAATGTGTGGGCAAGAAAGATACAGGCGCAAAGGAAGAAATTTGGCACAGAAAGTTATATTTCGTCTCTTAACTCATTGTCCAAGCGAGCGAAGCGAAATTCGTAATATATTGTGCCTGGCGACATTAGTGCTGTGGCGAAAGTAGTGCATTAGTGTCGTGGAAATAAAATGTGTTCGTAGCCTTCACAACAACAGTGTCTTATAGCGTCTAAGGAGATATAGTAACGGTAAAAGTTAGGGAACAGAAAGAAGTCTGGTGGGTGACAGTAGTGTACATGGGAGTAGAAGGTCGAGGAAATCAGGAAGACAATAGAAAGCTGTTTGAGGCGATGCTTAAGATCAAAGAAAAGGTCGGGAGGACAAGTGGGTGATATGGCGACATGAATGGTCATATCGGCCTGATGGAGGAAAGAGTCACAGGAACGGAGAGATGTTATTAGATTTTGCTGAAATGTCGGGCTGTAGAATAAAGAATTGGGAGTTAGAAAACCCAGCAACATGGAGAGACAGAAACAACGAGTCGGCGATAGATTACATACTTGTCAATGAGTCTGTAGATAGACAAGGATGCAGGATTTGGAAAAATGAGGACGTAGATATATCAGATCATAGCATGATAGGGATCACGTGTGGAAAACACAGGGAAGAAATAAAGCCAAGAAGGTAATATGGAAAGAAAATGGGATGTGAAAAAACGCTAACTGGATAGAGTATTGTCGAGGAATGGAGAATACCATGCCAGGAGATACAGAAGGGATTGGGAGCACTGTTAGTGAGTGGGAACAAGGGATTCAAGAACGTCATTAGACAGGAAGCCAAGAAAGCGATAGGAACAAAGAAATTCAAAATAGGAAAAACGAGGCTCAAAGGTTGGTGGGATAAGGAGGTCGGACAGGCAATACGAGATAGGAAAAAAGAGAACAGGAAACAGAGAAGTTTGGCCAAATTAGCAAGACTTCAAGGGGGGAGGTATGAGGAAGAATGGAGGGAGGCTTGGGATAGATACCAAGAGGCTAAGAAAAGAGCCCAGTCCTTAATTAGAAAGAAGATAGGAATGTGGGAAGAAGAACAGGCACAGGTACTTTGTAATATGCCTAGAAGAGAAAGGAGAAAGGAAGGATGGAGAAGACTGAAGAGAAACCTAGGTGGGGCCAGTGGGCACCAAGAAGTTAGGCTGAAGATGGAAGACAGAGAGGTAACAAGAGAGGAAGAGATTATACCTATAGTGGAAGAATACTGGAGGAAAGTCATATGGAGGGAGGAAGAAGTGGAAGAGGATGTAGGGAACTTGGTTATCTACAGTGAAGAAAGAGAAATGGAAAGAATAGTAATAGAGGAGCAGGATGTAGCCTCTGCTATAAAAGCAATTAAGATAGGGAAGCAGGAGGAACGGATGGAATCATAGGGGAATTCATAAAGTATGGAGGAGAAGGGTTGAAACTAGCTCTAGTTAATCTGTTTAGAGAGATGTTGGAGAAAGGTGAGGTGCCCCAAGACTGGAAAAGAGTAGGGTGACACTTATACATAAAGGAGGAGGGAAGCCAAAAGAGGAAATAAGAAATTACAGACCCATAGCAGTGATGAACGTACTGGCCAAGGTATTTGGGTGGGTGATAACAACAAGCTAATGTCATGGCTGGAGGAAGATTAAGGTGCTGGGAGAAGAGCAAAATGGGTTCAGAAAAATAGAGGAGGTTTAGAAACTTGTTGGTGATAAAGGAAATCATAGAAAGGAGCCGGAGGGGAGATGAGGAACTGTACCTAGTATTTATAGATATTGAGAAAGCATACGACTCGTTGATAGAGGAAAATTATGAGACTATGGCACACCTAGGAGTAGATGATAAGGTGGTGCAGGTAATTAGGGAGTTATATAAGGAAAATGAGGTAAAGTTCACACTAGGAGATATCAGCACAGGATGGATGAAGAATAACATAGGAGTCCGGCAGGGATGTGTTATCTCTCCAACACTCTTCAACATCTACTTGGAGGAACTGATAGTGAGGATCAGAAAGTCAGAGAAGGGAGTCAGAGTAGGGAATAGAAAACTAGGATGTTTAGCCTATGCAGACGATGTAGTTCTCATGGCAGAGAGGAAGGAAGACATGGAGGAGTTGCTGGGAATAGTCAACAGTTATGGAAGGGAATGGAACATTAGGTTCAGTGTCAGGAAGTGTAAGGTGATGGAGTTCAACAGCAGAGAGGAAGGTCAATGGGTTCTAGGAACAACATTCTAGAGGTGATTGATAGGTATACATACTTAGGACTGTAAGTAAGTAAGGAAGGAGTTGGAGGAGAAAGACAAAGGAAACTAATGAGGGAAAGGCTAGGAGGATGACAGGCATGATCATTAACGGAGGAAGTAGGACAATTAACAAATATGAAGTAGGTAGGAGTCTTTGGAAAGAATGGCAGTGCCATATTGCTTGTATGGGTCTGAGATAACATATTATCGGGAGGGAGATATTACTAAGCTAGAGAGGACACAGAACATTATGGGTAGATGGGGATTGGGAGCCCCAACCAGCACAGCTGTGGAGGCCATTCGAGGAGATATGGGGTGGAGCACCTTCAGGAAAGGATTTTAAAAGGGAAACTTAATATGCTGAAGAAAATAGAGGGACTTAGTGAGGATAGATGGGTGAAGCAGATTCTGAAGGAGGTTGGGACAAGCTCAACATGGATAAAGGAATTAGAGAGGTGGAAAAGGAGGGAAAACTTAGTAGAAACCTGGACAGGATAAGAACCAAGGAGGTGAAGATAAGAATAGAAGACAATGGACTAGCGAGGTGGAGAGCAGGTATGGAGGGTAAATCCACGTTAAAGTGGTACCGCAAGAAAGAAAAAGCCTGAGGCACTTCACTGGCATGTAGGTGATTGGGGAAGCAGGCTGCTGGTGAAGGCAAGAACAGGAACGCTAGAGGTGAAGGCGAGGAGTAGAGATGGACAAGACCAGGCCTGTAGCTTTTGTAGAGGAGCAGTAAGAGAAACTACAGAACACCTAATAATAGAATGTGGTAGGTATGAGCAGGAGAGGAGGAGGCTGGTACAATCCATAGTAGGAGTGATAGGGGAAGGAGAATGGGAGAGAAGGATGCACGAGGTGGATGGGGGAATCCTTACTGTGCTAGGACTGTATGGCAGTAAGGAAGAGAGAAAGCAAATTGTAGAGATAACTAAGTGTTTTTGAAGAAGGCTTGGGAGGAAAGATTGCGTGGGAATGTAGAAGATGTCTAGGAGGTAGGTGATAGGAGGACTTATATCTATGTATATACTGCCCTGTTGTGCCCTTCTCTCCCCACAGGTGGCAGAGAAAGAAAGGCACGCAGAGAGGCAAGAAGGAAGATGTATGTTAAGTTCGACCTCGAGCTTGACAGAGGACCTACAAAGCGATAATAAGCAAAAAAGGTCACAAGAAGAAGAAGAAGAAGTCGCCGAGAGGCAGGCCGCTTGTGTTAGGCCTCATATAACCACTATAACTCGTATTTCTAATGCCGTTATAGGTGTTATTTAGGGTTAGCGTGGTGTTATATACGTGGTAGGGTGTGTGTGAGGTGTTAAATATGCCATTTCAGCCGTGGATACAGAGAAGAGGAAGAATAACAATTATGAAATACCACCACCACCACCACCACCATCAGATTGATTATCGTACACCTTAGTAAAATCATATATCAGTAAATGACTTCATAATTTTAGTAAATAACTTGTAATTTACTTTAGTAAATAACTTGGTAATTTTACTCACCCCAGTTTGAATATCGTAGCATTGGATTTCGGATCTCGTATACAGGAAAACCTCGTTTATCCGGCACCCTCGGGGGGGAGCGCATGTCGGATAACTCATTTTGCTGTTGTTTTTGAGAGTTACTCTATGGAATCGCCCAAATCCCAATATTTTTTTTTTTTTTTTTTTTTTCTTCTTTTCCCCCCATCACAAGGAACTGGCCAAGGGCACAACAAAAATGGGTAACACAAAGCCCGCTTAGTTGCCAGTCCTATAAAGAAGACAGTAAGATAATAAAATAAAAAAGAGGGTGAGCCAATTTAGCGGTCACCCGAAATATACCAAAACCGGTTTTTGGTATACCTGATACCAAAAACCTTTTCAGTGGGTGATATCCAGTTTTAAAATATATATTTGCATATTCGATCTTCAGGTTTTGTCTAGGCGAATCATTATTAGCCATGAATTTGAAGGGAAAGGATATTGTGTGGGTTTTTGGTAGCACAGCCAGGTAGCACAGCCAGGTTTTTGGTAGCACAGCCAGGTAGCACAGCCAGGGTTTTGGTAGCACAGCCAGGTAGCACAGCCAGGTTTTTGGTAGCACAGCCAGGTTTTTGGTAGCACAGCCAGGTAGCACAGCCAGGTAGCACAGCCAGGTTTTTGGTAGCACAGCCAGGTAGCACAGCCAGGTTTTTGGCAGGCGCTCACTAAATAACGGCAATATTATGAACGATGCATATGCTGCATGAGTCACGTGCATGTCCAAAATTAATTTACGATCATCAACTGTGTTCTATAGTTTGATAGCAATTCCTGATTCTGTATGACATGAGTTGTGTTTGTTTCTGTATTTCATAACGCCAAGCCAAAACCCACACACAATGTCATGCAAAAACCTCCCTACACGAATAATATACGTGTAGTTTTGATTCACGCTTTATATATAAACAGATCTACACTAGATTGATACATGCGACGATTATGAAATAAAAAATCTTTTCTCATTCAACAATTAATTGGTTTTTGGTATGGACCAAAAAGGTTTATGGTATCAGGTAGCCTATACCAAAAACCGGTTTTTGGTACATTTCGGTCGACCCGCTATGGAGGGGATTTACTCTTCAGAGCCAGGACAAAGTCGCTGGAGGTAAATAGTCGTATGTACAGATGGAAGAATGATGGCAGCAAGGTGTGTGTGATGTGTGTGACAGGAGTGGATGAAACCGTGGAGCACTTGATGCTGGAATGTGAACGGTATGAGTATGCTAGAACAAAGATGTTGGAGGTAGTGGTAGGATCGAGAGGTCGGAGTGGAAGAATGACGAGAGATGAGAGACAGGAGAGTGGAGATGGAGTACCTGCTGGGGTTGTGTGCTGAGGGGAGGAGTGACAGTCGTGTGATTGAGAGTGTAAAAGAATTCTTGGAGAGCACGCAGGAGCGAGCATGAGAGGCCGGGGGCCCCTCAGTGATAGGGGACCCCGTATGAAAGTGATGCAGAGAGAGGAAGGAGGGGAAAAAGAAATCCCTAGTTTTGCTTCCCCCTTATAGGCCTCTTCCATTTGCGACATTTCAAGAACCAGTTCACGGAACCCAAGAATTCAGGCGTTCCATTTGCGCACGAAAACCTGGGTCCGAGGCAAAGCGCGTAGTGATCAGCAAAACCCGTGAACTTTCTCTACTCACATTGAGAGGTGGGTACTGGGTAGCTTGGGTAGAGTTTTCAGTTCATAACAAACAATGGTCGCCTTGGGCCCTATTTCTCTTATCGTGAAGGGTTTTCCGCATGCACGAGTCGGAGAGGATGTCAGACGGCATAAAAGAGGCATACATGGCTGGTGGAGTCTAGGGTATCTCTATAAAGAGGGTAACGCCATTCATAGGCCCTATGTTAAACGCTACTGGGCGCCATCTTGGTGCCAAGGCCTCTTCGTTCACCCAAGACCCGGGGAAGTTCTCAAGGCATTACCCCGCAGTATATGATGTTATACATGTATAAAGGATAGACTGTTATCTTCGGAAATGCTTGTTCTATAAGATTATCACATAAAACATAGTAAAACACATTAAATAAAGGTCATTATGAGACTCTGAAGAAATATGATGAACTTAACATTCACCTAAAACTCTTCGTCATGTATAACTTTGTGGGACAGCTTATAAGATGGCAGATATCAATAGAAGCAGAATTTAATTAGCTTTCCATTGACATATTTCGTTTTCTGATACATACAATAGTACCATGCAAACATTAAGGTTAACTAAATAAATTGCTCTCTCCCGCTCTCTCTCCGACCGCTCTCTCTCTCTCTCTCTCTCTCTCTCTCTCTCTCTCTCTCTCTCTCTCTCTCTCTCTCTCTCTCTCTCTCTCTCTCTCTCTCTCTCTCTCTCTCTCTCTCTCTCTCTCTTTCTCTCTCTCTCTCTCCGTGAAAGAGAGAGAGATATAT
>JACEEZ010021980.1:0-15086 GCA_016584305.1 Chionoecetes opilio
GTTGGATGGCCTTTTTTCGGGGCGCGGGACCGAGGAGGGCCCCAGAAAGACTTTGCCCTTAAGATCTCCTGGCTCAAGACCAAGGTCCAGGTGTTTGGAGGCTTACTAGAAGAAACAGTACAGTCTGATCATGCGTGCGGCGAGGACATTGAGATCTTGGAAAGTTTTACATACTTTGGTAGCGCAGTCCATAATGACGGCGGGTCACGTCAAAAAGTCTTACGGCGGATTGGCATGGCCCACGGTGTTATGGACTCGCTCAGCAGGAGTATTTGGTATTGTCGGTTCCTGTGCAGGAGGACAAAGATCCGGATCTTCAAGTCGCTTGTGATCCCTGTCTTACTCTATGGTTGTGAGACATGGACACTAAATAGCAACTTGAAGAGGAGAATCGATGCCTCTGGTAATGGGCGTCTTTGCAGAATCATGGGTATCGCTGGAATGATTACGTGTCAAACCAGCGATTGCACCGTGAGACTGAATCGAGGCCTATTACCTGCATAGTCCGTCAGCGCCAACTTCGGATATATGGGCAAGTGGCACGCTAACCTGAAACCGATCCTTCCCATCGAGTTGTATCCGTAAGAGACAATCTGGCGTGGAGGAGACCAAGGGGGCGCCCACAAGGCTCGTGGTTGGGGCAAGTTGATGTTTCTTGTCGAGAATTCCTTGGTATGTGAAGGGAGCCTGCATGGGGACTCGCACGTGGTGACCCCCGGGAGCGGCGTCGTAGGGTGGGCTAGGCGACGCGCCCCCGTCGTATGCCCCCATGATTGATTGATTGAATCTAAAGAAATCACTTGTTTATAGACGTTGCAGAGATTATGCCCCAAGGATTCCCTGTCAGTCTCGCAATGGCTACCGTTCATGTGACTTGATCTGGCTGTGGTGGTGGTAACGGTGTTGTCGTTTTAATAGACGCCTGTATTGCACAAGCAGGAGGAGGTAGCGAAATAAAACCACGCCCAGGACCCACTACTTCCGATTAGGGTATTTCACGTGAACTTAAATCAAAATTTGGTTAAGATACGTAACTAACGTCTAGGTTAGGATAATGGCAGGGGGGTCTGGGGTGGTGCAGCCCTCTGAGTTAGTTTACATAATATATTACGCAACTTCCGTTCTTCCCAACTTAGAGAATTTCCCAAAAGTTTAAGATTAATTTCCCTAAATTTTAGAGAAATTTCCTTAAATTTTGAGAAGCCCATATTTCAGTAATTCTTGATTCAATCAATCAATCATTCGGAGCATACACCAGGGGGCGTGTCTTCTCGCCCACCCTACGACGCCAATCCCGGGTTCACCACGCGCGAGTCCCCATGCAGGCTCCCTTCTCATACCAAGCAACTCCCGACAGGAAAGCATCAACTTGCCACAGCCACGAGCCTTGTGACCCTTGGCCTCCTCCACGCCGGATTGTCCTCTTACAGATACAACCCGGTGGGAAGGATCGGTTTCATGATAGCGTGCCATATGTCCATACAGCCGAAATTGGCGCTGACGGACTATGCAGGTAATAGGCCTTGATTCACTATTACGGTGCAATCGTTGATTTGACCCGTAATCATCCCAACGATACACCATGATTCTGTGAAGATACTTATTACCAAAAGCATAAATATAATTCACCTCTTCAAGTCGCTATTTAGTGCCCATGTCTCACATCCATGAGTAAGACAGATCACAAGTGACTTGAAGATCCAGATCTTTGTCCTTCTGCACAGGTACGACAACGCCAAATACTCGTGCTGAGCGAATCCATAACACCGTGGGCTATGCCAATCCGCCGTAACACTAGAAGTGACCCGCCGTCATTCTGGACTGCGCTACCAAAGTATATGAAACTTTCCCAAGATCTCAATGTCCTCGCCTCACGCATGAACATAATGTACTGTTTCATCTAGTAAGCCAAAAAACACCTGGACCTTGGTCTTGAGCCAGGAAACCTCAAGTGCCAAAGGCTTTTGCCTCCTCGCACAGCACTTTGAGAGCCATCACCAGGACTCCAGCGACTCGAAGATTACTGCATAATCGGCAAAAACAAGATCACTGATCTTGGTATTGCCGAGGGATGCTCCACAATCACTTTGATATACAGCTTTGCCCAATACCCAGTCCATAAAAGTGTTGAAAAGTGATGAGGCAAGGACGCCCCTTCCCTCACTCCTGTATTCACAGGAAAAAAGCTGGAAAACACCTCCCCTGCACTTCACAACATTCTCAGTCTCAGAGTACAGGCCAGTCATGAGACCAATAGTCCTTGCAGGAATCCCGCCAAGTCGCAAATTATCCCAGAGTGACTCACGGATGTACTGAGTCAAACGCCTTCTTGAGATCAACATAGGCTGCAAGCATTCCCTGTCGAAACTCACGTCGGCGTTATACCAAGACATGAAGCATTAAGGTACGGTCCGTTATTGACTTACCAGGCGTGAACCCAAACTGCTGAGGTCTCTGATGCTTCAGCAGATGACTGCGGATCCGTGTCAGCAATAGATGGGCAAACCCCTTCCTGGCACGCTGAGCAGTGTAATACCGCGGTAATTGTTGCAGTCCTGACGGTCCACTTTCCCTTTCCAGATAGTGACGACCAGTTCCGTTTTTCAGTCAAGAGGAATGGTACCTGATTGCCACAACGGCAGTCAGGACAGCATGCAGCCCGCGGATCATGGCCTCATTCCCAGATTTGAGGAGCTCCGCACTGATATTATAAACACCAGCTGCCTTTCCACCCCTCAACTTTGCTACAGCCTCTCTGACTTCATCAGGAGAGCGTGCGGTTTCGTCAATGGAAGGAATGGCATCCACTGCCCGTAATCCAGTGGTGTGAAGCTGCCCAAATAGAGGGTCCACCGTGAACAACTGCCCAAAATAGTCAGCCCAACGAGTCATCTGTCTATCCATGTCCGACACGAGGCGCCATCTGCTGCTCGGATAGCACTCACCCGAGATGGAGACTTGGAACGGAGCTTATTCAGGGTACGGAAGGCGGGTTGGAGGTCATTATCGTTCAAATGGCCCTCGACATCCTCAGCGAGACTCCTGACATATCTATCCTTGTCTCTCCCAAGGAGAATTCTAGTCCTGCGTGACAGAGCCCTGTACTGGTCCTGGTTTCCAGCAAGCCTAGCAGGGCGACTTTCCTCGATATTCTCTAGCGTCTCCGTCGAGACAAAACCACGCTTTGACCTCTGGCGCTTCCCAATACACTCCTTGGTAGCCAGGAGAGTTTCACGAAGGTATCCACAGTTCTACAGGTCCTCGATGGCAGCGAGCACGTTAAACCGATTTGAGACTACCACTCCATAATCGTGGGCACATGTCAAGTACTTCAGCTTTTCAGATGAAATTCTAAGTATGAGAAGTATAAATTCAGAAGTTTGAAATTCAAGTATGAGATTCTTCTAGACTTGACATGGCTTAAGTTTAGCAACAACAAGTCTGTGATCAGTTGCAAGAGAACTCAGCACCCCGATAAACTCTCAGGTTGTGGAGGATCCTCAACAAGTACTAACGAGGATGTGGTCGATCTCTATTAGCCCCTCTCCGGCATTACTATACCATGTCCACGGTGCACAGCTCTGGCTCTGATACCAAGAACCTGTAATTTCTCCATCCATGCTGGACCTCGCGAAATTCAGCAAGGAGTGACTATCAATGTTCCTGGTACCGGAGCCATGAGACAATCACATGAACTCATTGCCAGCTCTCAAAGTGCCACTAGTTAGCATTGTGAAGTCGGGCCCAAGCAAAGAGTGGTGTGCACCGATGAGGACACTGGTCTAATAGGAGTCAGTTTGGCTAAACATCTCCTCTTCAGTTCACTACACCTCGGTAAGGAGTGTACCCTGCCCTTGTCAACAAGAGACCTCTGAAACCCAGAGATGTCTTCATCCTCACACACGAGCATTATAGCGCTCATTAATTGGAGTAAACCATAGCAACAGACGACAGCAGTTTGACTGGAGAATTGCTATAGCTACTCCCGCACACGTAACCATTTGCTCATGCCGGACCGGTAGTAGGATGTAACCCCCACTGCTAGTCTCGCTCTTCCCAGGCCTCCTCGTCTCAGACAGTCCCACTATAATCCACCCTCAGCCTACCTTGAGCTCGCCCGAGTAGAGAGGTACTCGATGGATCGTCTGAAGGCTCAAACGTTTTCCAGGAACCTTACACGTAGAATCCTGACCGGAGGTTGTATCCCAGGAGTGATTCGGGGAAGGCGCCGCCTCTGCCCGGCCCCGGGCCACCTCCCATCAAGAACAAGTGGCTCCAGGGGCCCTCCCACTTTATTTACGGAGGGCGAAGATACCCGAGGCGTGCCCGCGCACGTCGTATAGGAACCCCCTCCTTGCGTCGGTCGCATTATGAGGGGTCTGCGTGGTTCGGGCCCCCAGGCAACACCGGGTCCGGGGGCGCGGTTTTCCTCGCCCGCGACTGTTGCCGCCGTCATTGAGTCGCCCGCCGACCTGTCTACTTATGTTATTGTAGTTGTGCATTGAACGGGTTTTTAAGGGAGGGGGTGCAATGCCCCTGTAGGGATTAACCCCAGGCTGCGCCCTTTATTTCCCCATAGCTATGGTTGGATGGCCAAAAATTTTGACTCAATAGTGATTAGTCTGCCCTTAAAGATTGTCTTATTTTTAGTCCATCTTGGGTGTCCAGCACACCCTTTATGATAGAACCATTGGGGGAGCCGTTTAAGTCGCCGACGATCTGACCATGCGGCTGGTTGTACGGGTTGCATGTTACCAGTAGCAGGTGGACAACCCTAAAAGACGGGAGAAATTTTTATTCCCCCACCCGAAAACCCCGCTTCCCCCAGGAGTCTCAAAGTTTGTTGGGCTTTCGGGGGGGGGAAAGAAAAACACCGGATAGTGGAGTATTGCAATCAAACAGCAATTTTACCCCTGTTTTCACGTATATGTGTACGTCGCACATTAAAAATCTGGTCCCCAAAGATGTGTGATTTTACGAATGTGTACTTGGTAGTGTCGCAAAACAAGTAAAGTATTCCCTCCGTTCTAAATCACGTTTTCAAAAAAAAAAAAAATTATAAAATAATTTTTAACATTTTCAGGACCTGTGGTAAATGTCCATTGAGCTACGTTCGTCTGGGTACTCACCAAATATTCCTTAAAACCATTAAACACGGAAAGAAGGATTAAATTTATCGGAGATTTCGGGTATTGATCTATGTCACTTGCAATGGTACTGGTTTAAAATAGTTTCAGTCATGTCCAATTATTCCATATCAGTGAGACATTTTACATGTGTAATAAGCTTATTAATTTTAAACTACACCCGTCCTTACGTTTGTAGACCCCGGGCTACAGAATCCCCCCCCCTTCCCCATTTTATACCTACCACCCTTTTTTTATTTTCTAGAGTCTAAACATTAAGAAAAGCATTTTTTAGTCAAGCGATTTAGGTTTGCAGTACCCCAAATAGATATCAAAGATGGTGCTGGCGGGCGGAGAGTAAACTGAATACAAAAGCCATCTTTTTAACCAGCAAAGGGTTTAAAAAAAAGTTACTTATTATTTAACTGTTTTTTAGGTGACAAATTTATTGGAAAATTATTTAGGGCCCTTCCCGATAATTTAAAAATATTGGAAATGGTCATTTTCTCTGGCATGGAAGATACAACCACACCACTTTTTTTTAAACTATAGCCCGTAAACCTTTTTTTTTAAATCTTGCTCTGCGGTCGAAGATAAAGGGGGGCTACATACGTTTACCGAACCATCCATCTTCTGAAACTCACGCCCTCATTTTGCCCGTATTCAGCCAATCTTACTTCATCAAAGAAAAGTCAGGTTTTTTTTGAATCAAATTCTTATAACTTCTGGATTTTGCTAAAAACATCTCTAAAAATTTTTCTGTTCCATCTTTCTCTCGTATGCTTCTCCCGGATGGCTCCAAAAGCTGTCTCATATTTCTAAAGCTGAATTCTTTGCTCAAAAATTTGAAAAAAAATTTCCATTCTGGTTGATGAAGGGCCTTTTTTCCCTCCTCTCCCTCCACTCTTGACTATATTGTGCCTGTTATTAAAGATCTTTCGAAATTTATCTTTTCTTTGCTTTCTCTGGCCTTGATCCCGGAAGCTACAGTCCTGACGGAATCACTCCTTTTTGTTCTCAAAAACTGTCCTTCTGTGTAGTGATGGATCGAGTGGTCGGTTTTTCACAGCCCGGTTGCGGTTGTCTTTGCGGGTTTTTTCGAATTTTCTACACCGCGGTTGCGGTTTGCGGTTATCAGACTTTTGACAAACCGCGGTTGCGGTTACGGTTGCGGTTATCATATACTAGGAAAAATGCGTAATTATTAACTGGAATATTAATTATAGAGCGATTTTAGCCACACTTTGGGACATAATATATTTGCTAAATAACTGATATTGAAACAAGTTTTGCACACAAAATACGGTAAAAATTATGTAATAATAAAGCATATTCTAAATTTAAACAATAAACACGAGTTAAAGTAAATTTTTAAAGTTATGCATATTTCTTAAAGGGTCTCATACACATTTTTTTAGTGTGTTTTACTGTGTTTATGGAAAATGTTATGAACAAACTTTTCCAAAGATAGAGTCTACATTTATATGATAAAGTTTTTGGTGGGGGAAAAAATTATATAAGTAAATTTTTCCCCCGGGTTTCCCTGGGCCACCCCTCAGGGCCAGAGTCGCTTGTTTTTGTTTATCATTGATCATGAGTCACGTGCATACTATCTAACAAAGTTTTCAAAACCGAAAACCCCTATGGAAGGGCGGTGGGGGTTTTGTGAAGACTTTAAAAATGGGGTTTGGGGTTTGCATTGGAATTTTGTTCGGTTGTAGGGGGGATGCGGTTGCGGTTTTCGATCCAACACTTTTTATTGTTTTGCCCCCTCCCGGGTAAACTTCCCGCTTTGTCTATTATTTCCCCTTTTCCCTTCTGCGGGAATTTCACATTAAACCCTTTACTAAAAAAGGGTGACCTTTTAAACCCTTCAAACACAGTTTTATAGCTTTGATTCCGCCTTTCTAAAGTTTTTAATCTATATTAATAAAAGATTCAGGTCTACTGCTTACAATCTTATATCTGATCGTCAGTATGATTTCCGTAAAGGGCGATTACTGGTGAATTTAGCTTTCCAAACTAAATCTTGGTCATCCTTTCTTTAGGGGTTGGGTGAAATTTTTTGTTGCCCTTGACAATGGGGCGGCGCGCCAGCAAAAAAACCCGGGCCCCACACACGTTTCCCCTAGGGGTGGATCACGCTGGGGGAAGGGGAGGATCGCCCCCATGGGGGCCCATTTCAAGGGCATTCCAAATGTGTGGGGGGAAGGGGGGGTGAGAATGCCCTGCGGGGTGTGTCTTTCAGGGTTCCGCCGTAGACACGGGAAATGAGGGGGGATATTTCAAAGCCCTCCCCCAGTGAGGTTGGGGTATGGATGGGCTCCCCCCGGGGCATTAAGTAAGCGCCCCCCAGCCGGACATGGCTCGCCTTAACAAGCTGGTCGCCCTCAGTACATACCAGTCGGTCTTGGCAGGCTTTTGTGCCCTTTACTAAATTTCAAAATGAAGGCCCTGCAACTCTGGGAATTACAGGCCCCTTGCCCTAGCGACCGCCCTGCCCCCGGGGAGAGAAAGTGGGAAACCTCTCTTTGGCCCTACTGTAACATGGCAATTTGTTCAGTATAAAAAGGCCTGGCACTGGATGTTGTGGGAAAGAAAAAATCATTTTTACTACACTTCCAGAAATGACCGTTTGCTGTGTTTCCGGGTGCCAGAAAAGCGTTTGCGAGTGAATTACTGGAAGCTCTTCATAAACTTCTCTTTAGGGGTAACCCCTGGGTCATTGTTAATTTTTTTAATTTTGGTACACCCCCAAAAAATTTTTGAAGGGGGGGGTTTAATTTCCTTCTCGCTGCCTTTTTTTACTGCCAAGGGTTTTGGGCAGGGGGGGTTTTTATCCCCCACCTGACAATGGTACAGATGATCCAGTGCCAATTTGGGAAAAGGTATCGGCGCCACAACGTGAGGGATTAATGGGTGCATCAACCATGAGTTTATGCTAAATGAAGGTCTCTCGCACCCCTGCGGAGCGTTGCAGGACCAAATCAAGTGGTAGGTGTATGTCCCAAACATGACTTTTGCTACAACCCCACTAAGCAGAGTGCAGGTAGTTCCCCGGCACGCGCCTCTTCCCCCCAAAACAGCTGGCTCGGGGGGTTTTGCCCCATTTTGTGGATTATTCGCATACTTAGGCCATGTATATCCACGACTGACGATGATGTGATATCATCAAGAGACCACCAAACTTTGTCGGGGAAATATTCTACAGCTAAAATTTTCCTATGAGCAGAGAGGTGAAGAGGGATTTTATTCAGGAGTCATGTACTCATATACTGAAACTGTTGGGGGTTCGCGGTTAAAGGGGCCACTTAAACCGCCTTAAGGTCTGTCACAATGATATCCTTAAGAGGTTTTTCTGGGGGTCCGGGGGTGCATTTGTCCCTGGCTTTTGGGGAACGGTTGAAAATCTGGTGTAATCCGTGGGGACACCCGTTTTCAGTTTAAAGGGAGGGGTGGAGTTCCAATTCAATCATCCCCTCGTCAGGCAGAGCTCGGCCTAATGGGGACCTATCAACAGCGGTGGCTGGGTTGTTTTTGTGCAGAATGTGGGGTGCACAGGTGTCCCCTGATGTTTTTTTCTAGCATTTTAACAGTCCCCCAATGGCCTATATTTTTTTTTTTGTTTGCTCTAGTATTAAGTTAAATCCTTGTCCCGTTATTGTCGTTTTTTTTTTCTGTAGCCCCCGGGCGAAATAAAAATTTTATTTTTATTATCATAATTTATCAAAAATCTTTTTTTGAGTTTTTTCCAAATCCTTAATTTTAAAAAGACCCTCATTTCGATTTCATCCTTCTCTCTGCACCTTAACTTAAAATTTTTTTCAAACCGGTCTTACAGCATGGCAAACGGTAAAATGGTTTCCTTAGGGTTTGTCCTATCACCTTCCATGGGTAAGACCATCCTTTATCCATCACCTCTTCTATTCATAATATCTTTCAAATCAATCAATGCCAATCCCCTTTTACCTAGATTTTATCCTGCTTTTTCAACGTCGTCTATTATTCATTCAAAAGTAACTAGTTATTCACGGGGACAGGGGAAAGGGGCCTAAAATTTTGTATTTCTATAAATTTTCGATTTGGGCCACAAACCTTGTTTGGTTTTAATTCTCCCAAAAACAATTTTTTCACCAACTCGACATAGCCTTTCCCTTTCCCTTTATAAACCCCCCTGGTTTTCCACAAGCACGAAAACATTATTAATATTTTAATGCACTGTGTTGGGCCTAATTGTTGGAATAATTTTTCCAAATAATTGAAAAAATTTACAAATTTTAAAACATTTTAAAAAAGACTTAAGACTTACTTTTTCCATAAAAAATCAAAAACTAGGGTTAATATAAAAGCCCTTTAAAATATTAATTTTTGTAGATAAAAAGGTTTTAAAGTATCAAACAACTTGGGTAATGTTATGGTAGTAAAATTTTCTTTTTATTTTTAAATTTTTTTTTTTTTTTTTTTTTTTTTTTTTTTTTTCATCAAAAGGGGAAAATGGAAAGGGGCACAAAAAAAAGGGGTAACCAAAGCCCCCCTTAGTTGCCAGTCCCAAAATAAAAAAAGCCCAGAAGAGAAAAAAAAAAAAACAGAGGGGTGGGCCCAAATTTGGGTTCGGGAGGTGTTTTGTTACTTTCTTTTGAAAAAAATTTAAGTTAGGAAAGGGGAAAAAATAGAAACAGAAGAGAGTTCCAGATTTTACCGGTGGGGGGAGGGAAAGAGTAAAAAATATGTTTAACTTTCCCATTGGAAAGAGGAAAAATTTGGGGATGAAAATGAGTAAAAAAGTCTTGTGCAGCGAGGCCGCGGGAGTGGGGGGGGCATGCAGTTAGAAAGGTTCGGGGAAGAGCAGGGGCATGAAAATAACGGTAGAAGGGGAGCAAGAGAAGCAACATTGCGGCCCCGGGGATTTTACCCCCGTAATTTAAATTAATTTCCGCCCTTCATATAATTTTTTAAAAATTTTGGCACTGTTTCCCGGCCGCCCGGGGGGTGTTTCCGGCGGGGCTAATGCCCAAAAACAAATTTGTAAATAATTAATAATATATGTACTTAAAGGTATGACAATGAACTAAAAATTTAAAAAACCTAAACAAAATACTAATTTTTTTGAAGACAATCAATGTCTCCCCCTTTTTCAATGAATATTTTTTATCTCCTTAAATATAAATTTTGAACATTTTCACATTAACTCTTGGGTAAAACAGCTTTTTTAAAAAAGTTAGGTTTTTTGTGGGGTCGCGTCCACTTTTTTTTCCTTCCCCGGTTTCTCGTTTTTTTTTTGGGGTTTTTCCTGATTTTTTTTCCGCCATTTTGGAGTATGCCTCTTTATGTTTGGGGGGGTAAATCATTTCCGCTTTTTAAAACAAGGGAGAGTCAAAAGCTTTTGTTCATCAACTCCCCTCCCTGAGACTTCTTTAATCATGAAAAACACGAGCAAGTTTCTTCTCTTTCATCTTGTTTTCCCTAGTTTTAGCTCACTGGGTCTTCGGAAAAGTGCTAATTTCATGCTTTTCCCTTTCCCCCGTTTTGCTACGAAAAAATTCTAGTCCTTGCTTTCCTATTTTTTCCCCTTCCTAATGCAAGAGAAAACCCAAAATCCCCACCCCTTGCACCCTTTAAATGATAAACTCTTGAACTTCTTTTGTTTCTATTTTTCCACCTCCTACACGTTTTTTTTTTTTTCAGGAGTAGTGACCCCCAAAGTAGTTTGGCCCCCCCTTTATTATTTTCTTACGTATTCTTTATACGGGGCAGGTAACAAAGCGGGCTTTTGTTACTTCTTTTTATTTTGCCCCTGGCCGTCCTTCGTGATGTAAAAAAAGTGCAATCTAGAGAAGGTGCTGGGTACCCATCACCTATCGACCGTTTACATGGCTGGGTTCCGGGAGTAGAGGAAGGGGTTTTTCCGTGGCGCCCCCAAAAAGGGACTTGGTGTAATTTTTTGCCAATACCCCCAATTTTGGGAATGATGTTTTAAAAGTGAAGGGGTTTGAACCAATTTCTCAGCGAAAAGATAGTTTTCATAAACTTCAAGATTATGTCATCAATCATTGGGGGCATACGCTGGGGGGCGCGTCCCCTTCTCCCATCCTACGACCCCCCCGTGGGTCCCCACGGAGCCCCCATGCGGTTCCCCTTCCCATACCAAGCAACTCTCGACAGGAAACAAAACTTGCCCAGCCACGAGTCTTGTGGTGCCCCCTTCCCTTGGCCTCCTCCGCCGGTTGTCTCTTACAGTACAACCCAGGGAACGTCTTTTTCGGGGTACCATGCCAATCCCCATATACCGATGTTGGCGCTGAGGGAATATGCGGGAAAATGGGCCTCGTTCAGTCTCCGGGCAATCGCTGATTTGAATGTAATCACCCCGCGTCCCTCATTGTTCTGCGAATACCCTTTTTACAAAAGGCATTGTTTACCTTTTCAAGTCGTTTTTTTAGTGTCCAATTTCAAAACCAAATAAGACGGGTATCAAAGCGTTAAAGACCCGGATCTTTTCCTTCTGCACAGGTACCGACAAAGCAAAAACCTGCTGACGGTCCATAACACCGTAGGGTATGCCCAAACCGCCGTAGACTTTTTGCGTACCTGCCATATTATGAAATGGTAACCAAGGGATGTAAAACTTTCCCAAAACTCATTTCTCGCCCCGCATGAACATCTGTACTGTTTCACCCAGGAGCCTCCAAACACCTGGACCCTTTGGCTTTAAAAGGGGGCCTCAATCCCCGAGGGTTTTTCCTGCACGTGCTCGCCTCGAGAGCCACACCAGGACCCCCGACTCACAAAGATTACTGCTCTCGGAAAACAAAACGATGATCTTTTTGTGCTGAGGGATGCTCCACAATCACTTTTTCCAACTTTTTGGAATACCCAGCGATTCAGTGAAAAAGAGATGGGGGAAGGGCGCACCTTTGCCTCACCCTGTATTCCAGGAAAAACTGGAAACACTTCTCCCACACTTCGCTGCACTCTCAGTCCAGAGTACAACCAGTCATCAAACCAATAGTCCTTGCAGGGAATCCCACGAATTGCAGAAATCCCAGAGTGACTCACGATGCCTGATCAAAGCCGTCTTGAACAATATAGGGGGCAAGCATTCCCCTGTCGAAATCAGTCTGCGTTCCACCAGGGCCCGAAGCGCTAGGGAAGGGGCCCGTTTTTATCTTCCGGGTAAACCCGACGCTAAGGTCTTTGATTTTTCAGCAGATGCCTACGGATCCTGTCGCAATTTTGGGGAAATCCCTTGCCTGACACGCGACAGTGTAATACCGCGTAATTTTTTGTGTCCTGAGGGTTCCCCTTTTTCTTTCCAGATGGGAGACCACCCCCTTTTCTAGCGGGAGGAATGGCACCTGATTGCCACAGGGCAACAGGACGGGGGGAAACCCCGGGGGATCAGGGCCTCACCCCCGCTTTGGGGGTCCGCACTGATTTTACAAACACCGCGCCCTTTCCACCCCTCAACTTCGTACCCCCTATTGACTTCGTCAAGAGAGGTTGGGCCCGTGCTGGCCTTTTCCCAGCAACCTGGCAGGCGACTTCCTCGTATTTTTCCCAATCTCCGTCGAACAAAACCCCCCCTTGACCGGGGTGTTCCCCAATACATTTTTGGCCGTTTTGGAGAGCTTACATTTTTTTTTTTTTTTTTTTTTTTTTTTTTACTCTGGCTATAGCCCCTGTAGGCAGTGGTGAAAAAGGGTTTCGGGGGTAGCTCGGGAAGTTCATTTGAGGATTGATGGTTGGTCCTCGCCCGTGGGGCCAGGGAGGGCTTTTAGTGACGCCTGGATTTAAGGCTCATGCCGCCCCCTGTTTCCGCCCATGACTCGCAACGAAAGGGAGAGTTTGGGCAGGGGATGTGGGGTTCTTGGGCCACTCACGGGGCAAAAGTTTTGGGTTTTTTCGGGGGTCGAACTCGGTCACCGAGAACCCATGGAGCGCTAAACCCCTCCGCTCCGCCCCCCCAAACATTTGAACAAAATTTGAAGGTATCCCCTAGATCTACAGGGGCCCCCGAGGCACCCAGACATAAAACCAATTTGAGCTCCCCGCGTACCATGGGTTTATGTCAAGTCCTTTAGCTTCCATTAAAACGTATGGTTACCTCTTTGGGTTCTTCTGGCTTGACATGAAGCTTAAGTGTAGCAAAAAATATGTGACAGCTGCAAAAACTCCACTCCCGGGAAACCCGGGGGTTCTGGAGGACCCCCAAGGTGCAAAAAGAGGATATGGACGATCTCCTTAGCTACCCTCCGTATTAATATACTTTTCCGGTGAGCTTGGTGTCATACAAAGAACCTGAATTCTCAACGTTCTGGACCCCTTTTGAAAATTTGAAGGAGATAACTGGTAAGGGATGATTTGATGATCAAAATTATTGTGTGCAACAATTTTTTTTTTTAACCCGCCATCGTTTTAAAGATTTTTTCTTCGGCTCGGTTTTTGACAATTAAAAAAAACCGACCCCAAAAAAACAATTCGTACAAATTGTCGCCCCAAAAATTTTTGGAATAAAATGCGAACTTGTTTTTTTGTCCTTTTGGTTGAAAAGGTTTTTATTATTTTATCCCTCCGCCAGCAGAAACTTTGACATCAAATAACTGAAAAAAATGGTGGCAGGTATAAGAAGGTAAAGGGGACCTTTTCGGTTCTTCCCCATAGACTATTGTATTTGCTTCCTTTTTAATCATAAATTTTTTGGGTAGGAGGTCTGAATCAGCAACTATCCTCTTAAAAATATTTATACAGGTGAAAAGGTCTGAATTCTTTTAAAAGTAATATTTTTCATATTTTTTGGCGTCGAAGTGTAAAGTGTTTGTGGTATTTATGCAATTTCGACCAATACACAATCGGTGGGTTCTAAGTATCCTGAACGTTTACTTCTCATTTAGGGAGTATTGCTTACCCCTTTTTTATCAGGGAACCATCAATTATAACATCAGAAATAAATTACAATATTTTCATTAGTTTACAGCTTAACTGTCCAGCCTGTCTGCCATACCTTTGTGTGGTGTGTTTTTATTGTTTTGGGTATGGTGCATGCTCAGAGGCGGTGAAGGGTGTGACGTATGATGAAGCTGTTATCACGGCACGTACCTTTTTGCAATAATGGATGATCACCGTAATTTTTTGCCAATCAAGGCAAAGCACGTCTCAGCAGACAGCTTGTAGAAGTCATTTCACCTCCGTTTTACAATGCCCGCCGCTAGTGGGTGGTGTATCGTCCGCGATCTCGGCTTTTATAGTTTTATCACTACAATGCAGGTAAATATCCATGGACCATTTGTTGGATGTTTCCTGGTGGGTTCGAGGTTATAATGTCAGGTTTGGTTATGTTTAGATTATGCTTGGTTATATTTAGCTTAGGGTTTTTGGGTTATATTTAGGTCAGGTTTGGTGCTTTATTTTAGGTTAGGTAAGGTTAAATTTTTTTAGGGGGTCCTGAAAACCAGTTAAATTTTACCTCCCCCACCCAAAAACTCCGATTTCCACCAGTCCTCCAAGCTTTTTGGCAAGGGGGAAAAAATAGTGATTGGGAGTATTAGTTGAAACTGCATGTTTTTTCCCTTTTTTTTAATATACTCAGTGCAATTTGGGTTTTCAATTCTTTTAATCCATTAGTTTAGATTTGTGTGTGACGTCAAGTAAAGAAGTGTATCTGAGGTATTACAATGGGGCTCCGCCTGGTCAACCCACCATTATTGTCTTCCCAGGAACCTTGGTCTGCAAAGGGTACGAAGTGTGGAGGAACCCGCAAATTTACCTCATCGGGGCCCAGGGCCCCTGTGCACGCGATCCCTGGGCTGTCCTTAGGCCAGACCAAACTGTCCCTGTACAGGGCCACATGGGCAGCGTTGGCCGCGGGCCAGCCGGAATCCCCGAGTGTCATGGCATTTAGACACCCAATTGGGAAATGCTCCCCGTGGATGACTCAACAGTCTTCGGCCCCTCCCCAGATTT
>JACEEZ010021983.1:0-39343 GCA_016584305.1 Chionoecetes opilio
GGAAAAAAGGGCTTAAACATAAAAAAATAAAGGCAAAAAGAAATTTTCCTTCTTGTATTAGAAAAAAACCCCGAAATTCCTCCAAAATTAAAAAAATCAAAATAATTGCGGGGTACGGAAGAAAAACAGAAAAAACCCCCGTTTGGGTTGGTCTTTATTGTATTTCTATCTCTTTTTTTCCCTTTTCTGTCAGAACCCCAAATATTTTTCTTACCAGGAATTTTTAAAACAGATACCACAGGCCGGGGGCCGGTCTTCCTTTTTTCAGCTTATGTGGAAAAAACAGAAGGAAAATCCCCCCCTTGGTGGGGGGGGGGTTTCCATTGTTTATTTTTTCTTTTTTTTTTTTTCCCGTGGGGGAAACCAAACCTCCGCCACATAAATTTTTTCACTGAGCAACCACCCCCCATGGGTTAACCAGTTCCGGTCGATAAAAAAAATATTTTCTCCGAGCCCATTGGATGGGCGGTTTCAAGCAAATAATTTTTTTTTTCCCCCGGGGGGCCCGAACCCCCCCACTTAAAATTGAGCCAGGGTACCGTTCCCCCTGAGGTTCCCTTTTTTGGCTTTGGGTTTTTATGTTTTAAAATTTGTGTGGAGCTTTTTCCCAAAGTGTTTGGGGACAGTGCCACTTTGGGGTTGGTAGTGGAGGGTTTTTTAAAATTTACGTTAGGTTCCTGGTTCTTGACATTTTCAGTGTTCACCCCCCTTTTTCGGGGGGCAGGGGCCACTTTGGGTTTATGCGGGACCAAAAAGACCAGGAAGGTTTCTTGGAAAAAAACGTTTTTCCCCCGCGCCCTTTTTCTGCAGGCCCTTTGAATCGGGTGACCAAGCAGGCCCAAAAAAGGGGGTTTTTTGGTTTGGGGGGGGGCCCACCCCCCCACCAACCCCCCCCCCCCCCCCCCCCTGGGGTGGTTGTTTTTTTCTCCGGGTTGTTAAAAAAACCATTTTTTAACCCCGTGTGACCTTTTTTTTTCCTTTGTTTACTCTCTCCCCCTTTCAGGAGCGGCCCAGTTTTGTTGACCCCCCCTTAAATGTGGAGTGTTTTACGTGTTGTCAGGTCCTCTTTCCCCCATGTGTTTTGACTAGTTTTATATACCACATCCCCTTCAATAAATTCCCAAACCCTTTCGCATGGGGTAAGTGGTTACGGGGGCGCCCTTGGGGGTGAGATAAAAAAGGCATCTTAGAGACCCTACGTAAAAAAATAACATGATGTGTAGATTCGATTCTTCAAATATTTTTCAAGCTCTTTGCCTTTTATAATAGAGAAAAATTTAGATATTTTTTTTGAATTTTTATTTTCCCCTGTATTTTCCTTGTTCGGTACTGACCCTTTTTCCCTAAGCTCCTAAAGGGGGCGGCCCGGCAGCAGGTTCTTTTTGTACCCTTTCCATTCTTCCACCCTTTTCACTCTTATATTCCCTCTCTATCTTACACCCTTCATTCCCTCTCTCACTCCCTTCTTTTCCTCTTTTCCGTCATTTTTCCCCCAAAATTTTTTTAAGGGGTTTTAAGGCTGATGAACGCCCAAACTATCTCTATTATTATTTTTTCATTTCCGGGGTTATGGGGGGTTAAAACACTCCTTATGATGAGAACAAATTTTTAAAACGTTCGAATACAATGCCTAAATTTTGTGCAATGTTCCCAATCCTTTTCAACACACTGCTCCATGTTTTCCTGACCCCCCGGGGGGAGGGTGCCCTGGCATTGCACTCCTTAAACGTCTCCCCAATCCCTCACCCCTTCTCTATTTCTCCTCTTCATGTGCCCAAACCACCTCCATCCCCCTTCTCTCCCCCTGTACTAGCTCCTTCAATCCTCTCCTCTCTCACTCCCAAAAAACACATCCTCATTTTAACAGGGTGTGCCTCTCACCTCACAGCATATGTTACCTTATTATACCCTTTTTTGATCTCTAATCCATCCTCTCCAGGTGTCCACTTTCCCAAAAACCAAGATTTATATTAGTTTTATTGCCTAAAATGTAAAATTCTTGACGATGGCTATGAGGGGGTTTTTGTGGTGAAAATGGGTTTGGGGCCTGGAGGGCCCAAACTCAAATCAAATTTTGCCGGGGTCAAAATGTGTCCCTGGTGGAGTGGTTAAAAATTATTGCCGGGTGCCCTCACCCCTGCCTGGGAGGGGAAACATGGGGGTGGCGTGAGCCTTCCCCTATCACAGGCCTCCCCCAAACATTCTTTCCGTTATTCCACATCTTTTTTTTTCTTTTTTCCAGGGATCTGAAAAAAATAGAAATAGTGTATTTTTTGAGGTGTATTCATCGTGATTATACAGGGGTAGCCAAGCTACATCGTGTGCCGTCTCCTATCTACATTTTTTTTTTTTCGTTCATCCTTTTGTTGGCTGAAGCCAGCCCCCGGGAGGCGGTCACAAACCCCCCCCTAAAAACCCCGGGACCCATTACAGCTGGGTGGACAGGGGCCGGGTTTTTTAAAAAACCCCATCTCTCTTTTCTCCACGGGGGTCGAAACCCCCGGGGGCATCTCGGTTTTTTGAACCAAGCGTCTACCCCTACACTACGGAGTACCCCCCCAACCAGTGGTGTTGTGTTATTCACCTAGTTTCAGTAAAACAGCAAATGCAAAATACAACCCATCATATGGGGTTTCATTTTCACTAAAATACAAATTTGAAAAATTTAGAATGATTTCGTTTTAAAAAGTTTTCATCTTTAATTAATTGATATAAACATAAAAAGGTTTTTATCTGTAGGTGAGGGTGGATCAGTGGGGCTCCTGGACAGGAGGGCCCGCATGGCGAGATAGCAGTGGGGGTTAACCTATTGTTCCCGGCATGAGCAAAGGTCACCGTTCCCGGGGGGGGAGCTATAGGGATTCCACAAACTGCAGCCGTCTTTGTTGAGGTTCTCGGTTGATAACGTTTAAAGCAGGTGAGGATAAAAACACTCGGGGGGCATGTTCTTGTTGCAGTGTACGTCCTACCGAGGTGGTAAAAAATGAAGAGAGTTTCTACGCCAAACTTGACTCTGTATTAGACCCCGTGTCCTCCCGGGACACACTATTTTCTTGGGCGACTTCGATGTCACAGCACTGTGAGAGATGGCTACGAGTTATGTGGGTCCCCAGGCTCCGGTACCAGAAACATTAAAATTCTTCTTCTGAATTTTGCAGTCTGAAGGTTAGAATTGCAGGTTTTTTGGGATCAGGACCAGAAGGGGGGGATTGGCCATAGGGGAAACCGGGCTGTGTCCCGGTGGCCGGAGGGTCTTGGGGCCCGGGCTGAGTCCCCCGGGGGGGCCCGGGCCCCCTGAGCGCGTATGGGCGGTTTTGGGGGAGACTTTTATGCCCGAAGACCGTATCTTCTGGGCTTAAGGAGACTGGCTTCTCCTCCATCCTCTCCCTTTTTAGCATTTAATCTGAAAGGGGTAGACCCCAAGGGGATTTTGGGCCCCAGGACCCCGGGGGGTGTGTCCCGGAGGGTCTATGGGGCTGAGGGCCCAGGCGCCGGGGGCCCCGGGTTATATTATTGGTACAAAAACATAAGTACAACATTTTTTAAGCAATTTATAAGAGAGAAGGCTGGAGATCACTGTTTCTAGCTGGTGTATAATAAAATTTACTCCATTAATTTTAGGCATTTATTGAAGATCGTTGAGTTTAGAACTATCTTTTGGCCTCAAAAATCCCCCTTTTGGACCCGGCCACAAAAACGTCAGTTTCTTCCCACGGGCCACACACCTCGTGTAATGTTGTTGTTTTTTTTTTACGCCAAAAAGGGCTAGCCAGGGGCAAAAAAACCCCCCCTTAGTTCCAGTGCCATAAAGATGACTGTAAGAGAATTAGAAAGGGGGGGGAGCCCAAATTTGTTCGGGAGGGGTCTTATACTCCTTTCTTGAAAAAAAAAAAAAGTCGCGGGGGGTAGGGGGTTTTTTAAATTTGTAGTGGTGGTGGGTAATAGTTAAGGGAGTTTAGTAAATTATACTGGGATAAATAAATTAACATTCCGTAAATTAAACATTTGTCTTTAAAAAATTAGCCCTTTTTAATTGTTTCCCGTGCGCCCCTGACACGGGCGCACAGGGGTGCCCCAAAAATGCAAAAGTTTTAAAAATTTTTGAAACGTCGTTGTGTTTTTTCCCCGGTTTTTTTTTCATAGTTAAACAGTTTCCCTTGAAATTTTGACAAAATTGAGTAATTTTGGGCCGACAAAGAAAACATTTAGGTGACGTGACTCGAATTTCGGGTTTTTTCAAAAATTTCCATTTTTTTTTCCCCCTTTCCTTTTTTAAACCCCAAACAGGGGCAAAAAAAGAGCCGTTTGTACTTTTGGCTGATGGGCCCAAGGCCCCAAACCCGGAAAAATCACCGGAGCCCGGCTACCATCGAAGGACTGGTCCTCCCCCGCTACTCCACCACCCACCGGGAGAGGGGGGGAAGGGGAACGGCAGGGGGAAAAAAAAAAAAGGGGGGGGTTGGGGAGTTCTCCCCTTTTTGGTCGCGCCCCGGGTTTCCCGACAACTACAGTAATACACCCCGGCACAAACTTTCAAAGCTGGAAAAGGGTAAAAATGCCTCAAAAAGAAAAAAGAACAAAGGGGCCAAAACATGTATGGATGAGGAATTTAAAAGGGAACCTCCAAAAAAATCTCGACCTCGCCACTCCCTCCCCAAGGGCCCGGTAAAGGAAACAGGAAAAGGGAATTCCTCCCCGGGTCAGAGAGAAGACGGGGGGAAATTATCCATGGCGGGAATTTGACCTCGTGACAGCGAAAGGGTTGGGAAAAGAACCCGGTTTGAGGAAAAACTCGACTCAAGGGGCCCCGGGGAACGTAAAGGACAGCGCATTCCCAGGTGACGGGAAAGGGGAAAACCCCAAGCCAAAGAGTAGCAGCAGCACAGCCTGTGTCAAACGCGTCACCCAACCGGCCGTGGATCCGAAGCCAAAGGAAAAAACTCAAACATTCGCCATCGATCCCCGTGAAATTTTAAACCTATTTAAAAATTGGGGGTTTCGAGGGGTTTTTTGGGGTTCGGCAAGAAACGAAATTTGTTCCCCGCTACCGCTCAAGTTTTGGAAGGGACTTTGGGGAGTATGGGGGTCTCGAAGGCACGGTCCATCGACACGAATTCCCGGGGAGAGAGCAAGCCGCCGAGAAAAATCGGGGGGAACTGCGGAACCAGGAGATCCCTTCGGGGTTTGGGCCCCTGCTTGGGAGGGAAAAAATCCTCCCGCCCCTCTCTGGCATAGGGAGGACCGCATCGCCGTCCCCCCATGGGGGGGAAGATGACGCCGAGTTCCTTTTTGGGGGTCCCGGCAAGCTCGGTTTTCGACTGGCAAAAAAACGTGGCTGCAGTGGTCTTAAAAGGAGGGTGGACGAAGCGGGCTTTCAGGGACAAATCATCCCCTTTCCCTGTTTCGACACCCCCGGCTTTCAAACATTTGGCATGGTGAAAGGGTTGTTTGCATTCGGATTGAGCAAAAAACTCGGACGAAGCTTTGCTTTGGTTGGCCTGCCCCCCCATCATGTCCCGGGGTTGATCCAAAGGGTGTCTTCGAAGCCAGCCCCGGGTCTTCCTTGGTTCCCGACATTGGGTCTTTTAAAAGACTTTCCCCGGAAACGTGGTTTCCCTTTGTGGGTTCCCCCGCAGAGAGAGACGTGGAAAAATCGGAGGGGCCTCGGTTTGAGTTCTTTGCCCCCCAAAGACACTGCCACCCGGCTGAAGGACGACGCTTTGGTTCCTGAAAAGGCTCTGAGGGCGAAGAACCATCCCCCGGGGGGGACTATGAAGAACTTCTCCCTCTCTCCTAACCCGTTTCTCGGTGGGGAAGGGCCCGCCCAAAAAAATTTTCCCCCGTCCCGGGACTCTCCATCAAACCCGGTGGATGGCCCCAAAGGGCCCTCTTTCTGCCTCAAAGCCCCTTTAGATGGTGGAAATCCCAGCTGTCGCGACTGGTCGAGAGAAAGGGCCCGGAAATGGGGAAAGAGTGGCCCCCTCCGTTGCCCCTGGTGTTCTGCAAAACAAGGCATGAGGCACCCACCTGTGAAAGCTCCGTTTTAACGACGTGCTCCTTTTCCCCGAGATCCTCAAGAAAACCCCGACCAAAACCCTTGCCAAGGCAGAGAAAAGCTCTGCTACGCCCCCTGGGTCCCTTTCCGAGGAAAAAGCGGGAAATGGGCCCTTTTTCGGGCCCCAAGGGTTTTTTGTGGGGGAAAGAACAGATGGTTTTGGCATTGGACAAGCCCGCCCCGAAAAAGGAAAAATCAACGTTTTGGGGGAAAAAAAATGACGATGTCTTCCCCCTCTCTCCCCCTTTACTTCGAAACACGGGGCCCTTTTTTCAGAAACCCCGACGCGGACGAGGGGTTCCTGGCAAAGGGCCCGGCATTTGGGAGGAGGGCGACCGATTCAAGGGCGCTGGAAACGGGACTTGGGGCCCCCGAGGGGATCAAAAGATCCCGCGGAGTGGGGCATTTGCCCTAGTCCAGCGCTACCGGGGGTTTCCCCGAAGTCGGCCGCACAGGAGAAAATTCTCCCCCCAGTTGTCCACCAAACCCTCGGAAAATTTTGGGGGGGAAAAAGGGAAAGGGGGACCTTCAAAAGGGCTTTTGAATGGAAACCCAAAGAAAAAATGTCTGTTTTGGTTTCCTTATAAGTTTCTTTCTAAAAAAATGGGGTGTTTTTTAGTTTTTTTTTTTTTTTTAAGGTTATTAGAAAAATTTTTCGTTTTTCCCCGAACCCCAAAAATTTTTTCGAATTAAAATTTTTTCACAAAAATTTTTCTTTAAACATTTTTGAAAAGTGTAAAAAAACAAGCAGGTGTAAAAAAAAAGTTTTTAAAATTTTTTCCCCCTATGATCTTCGTCTGCGCTTCGAGGGATTCCTTTCAAGGGCTAAATTGGGTTTTATAAACCCCCCTGTATTCTGGGGGTGGGGGTGCTGTGAAGGTTTGGGGGAGGTTTTTTATCCAGCTTTTTCCTGTGGGGAAAACAGGAGTGAGGCAAGGGGGCGTTCCCTTGCCCCCTCACTTTTCAACGCTTTTATTGGGTGGGTATTTGGGCAAGGTTGTAGATCAAAGTGATTTGGGACATCCGTCCGGGGAAACAAAAAATCACTGTCTGTTTTTGGGGCCCATGTGCATTTAAACTTTGGGAGTCGGGGGAGGTTCCCGGGGAGGCTCTCGAGGCGCTGCACGAGGGGGGGCAAAACCTTTTGGGACTTGAGGGCTCCTGGCTAAAGGGCCAAGGGCGGTGTTGGGACTTAATAGATGAAGCGTACATTTTGTTCATGCGTTTGGCGAGGGCATTTAAAATCTTAGAAAGGTTTTTCATCTTTGGGAGCGCAGTTTTATAATGAAGGCGGGGCACTCCCAAAAACCCTTAAAGGCGGATTGGGGATAGCCCACGGGGTTATGGACTCCCCTCAGCGGGGGTAAATTTTGGTTTTGGGGGTTGTCGGGACCCGTGGGAAAGGGGGACAAAAAAATCCGGGTCTTCAAGTTTCCCTTTTGATCCTTGCTTACTCTTTGGTTTTTGGCATGGACCCAAAAAATAGTGAAATTTAAGAACGAAAACAAACCTTTTGGGAATAAATGTCTTCGAAAAAACATGGGGGGATCGCTGGGGTATTAAGTGTTTAAATCAGCGAAATTTCACCGTGAGACTGAATCGATGCCTTTTTACCGATAGTCCGTCAGCGCCACTTTTGGCTATTTTTGGGGAGGGGGCACGCTTTCCCCGAAAAACCCTCCTTTAAAGGGTTGTATCTGTAAAAACAATCCCGGGGGTGGGGAGGCCAAGGGGGGGCCCACAAGGCTCGTTGCTGGGGCAAGTTGATGTTTTTGTCGAGGCCCCTTGGGAAAGGGAAAGGGCCGCATGGGAAATCGCGCGAGGTTTATCCCGGGGGTGGCGGTTTTAGGGTGGGGGGAGGCGGAAAGCGCCCCCCGGGGTATGCCCCCCAAAAATTTATATGAATTTGGGACACCCCCAGCGCACAGGGGTGCGTCGCCCGGGGTTTCCCCCTCATGGGGCTCTTGGCCTGTTTCCCCCTAAAACGCTCCAGCACCCCCCCGTCCGTATCAGTCCCCCCCCTTTCCCGGGGGCCGGGATCAACATCCTGGGGCAAAACGTTTCGGTTTTACGCTGGGACACGTTCAGCCGGGGGTCCTGCACTTTTTTCTGATGGTGTACGTCGCTGTTTTGTAAAAACAGGTGTGCCCAAAGGAAACCCCGCCTTTTGGGGCCCCCCCCCTTTCCCCCGCATGTTGCCCAAAAGTGGGGGGGGGGTGTGACCGAAGGGGGGACACACCAAAAACCCCCCCCCCCCCCCCCCGGTCCCCGTACGACCCGAACAGAGGAAATGTGGACCGCCTGGAAAAGTGGTTTCTGGGGCAATTTGGGCCACTGCGTTTTTCCCGTAGGCCGGGGTCGCCGTAACCCGAAAAGGGGTGGGGCCCCCCCACCATATTCACCTGCGGCTCGACGCGCAAACCCTACGCAGGGCAAAGCCCCTGCCCCCGATTCCCTTAAACCCCCTTCCCACGGGCGAAGGGAGCAGGCAGCTTGATGAAAACGTGCGGAGGGGCTCTCACCCGTTCCCTTGGGGGGAGCCGCGGAGTGGTGCTCGAGCTGGTTTTTTGGGGCCCAAAAAGGAAAGGGGGCCCCGTAGGGCTGTGTTGGGTATTCCCGGTCCCCTTTTTCCCTTCAAAAAGAGATGGGAAGCGGGTATTTTCCCCTTTCCGATTTAAATTTCCTTTCATTTTTGGAACATACAATATGCTTTATGGCATGGTACCGGGGCCCCTGCGATTGGGTGCCTTACAATAAAAAAAAAAAAGGATTCAAACGATATAAAATTTTTTTAAAAGGGTATTTTATTAAAAAAGCCTCCAAAAAAATTTTTTTGACCTTAAATGAGGGCTTTGATGCGTTCGTTGTGGGGAAAGTTTTTTCGTTGCATAAAAAGCGTGTGATACCCTGGGAAAACTTTTCCCAAACTGGCGACACCGCCCGGAAATAGATTTTCGTAAACACTTTTGTACTCAGTTTTAAAGTCCACATTTATGCTCACCCTATAAAAAATTTTGAATGATTAGGGTTATAACTAAAACCCCCGCTTAGTTTTGCCCGGGGCCCCCCTAGTAATTTTTTTTACAAAAACTGCACCCCGTTAGTTAGGAAAACATATAGAAAGGGGGGTGAGCCAATTCAGTTCGGGAGGTGTCTTATTACTCCTTTCTTGAAAAAAAAATGTCGACGGGGTGCGTAGGGATGTGTATATATAGTTGTAGTGGTGGTGGGTAATAGTTAAGGTATTTTGAGTAAATGATAAGAAACTGGAAAATATAAATTAACTTTCCCAGTAATATTAAGCATTTGCATCTTAAAAAATTTAGCAACCTTGCTAATTGTTGCCCGTGCGCCCGATGACACGGGCGCACAGTAGGGTGTCCCCAAAATGCAAAAGTTTTGAAAAAATGTTGCACGCTCGTGTGTTATTCCGGTTTTCTCATAGTTAAAAACAGTATTGCGTTAAAATTTTTGAGCGAATTGAGTAATATTGGGGGTCCCGACAAAGTAAACATTTAGGTGACGTGACTCGAATTTCAGGTTTTTTTCTAAATTTCCACTTTTTTTCTCCTCAGGTTATCAACATGGCAACAAGAGCCGCTTGTAATCTTTGGTGATCGACAAGGCTCCAATCGTTTAAAATCACCGGAGCCCGGCTACCATCGAAGGAGCTGGTCCTCCTCCGCTATTTACCACCACCACCGGGAGATGGGGAAGACGGCGAGCGGGAGCAGGAAGGCGGTGGTGGAGGAGGTTCTCCCTTCGGGGTCGCGCGCCGGGATTCCGACAACCTACAGTAATCCCACGCCGGCACGAAGCTGTCAAAGCTGGAAAAGGCGTAAAATGACCTCAAGAAGAACAAGAACAAAGACGGCCGAAACATCGTATGGATGAGGAATTTTCAAAGGAGACCTCCAAGAAATCTTCGACCTCGCACACTCCTCTCTCCAACGGGCAGGACTGAAGGACGAGGACAAGGAATTCCTACGGAGTCAGAGAGAAGACAGAGGGGAATCATCCATGGCTGGAATGACCTCGTGACAGCGAAGAAGGTGGAGAAGCAGGTCGAGCGAAAAACTCGACTCAAGCGGCTCCGGGAACGTGAAGACGCGACATTGCCAGGCTGACTGAAAGGGCGGAAATCCCAAAGCCAAAGCAGTAGCAGCAGCAGCAGTCCTGTGTCGACGACGTCATCACCGGCTCGTGGATCCCAAAGCCAGAGGAAAAAACTCAAACATTCGCCATCGATCTCCGTGAAGGATCTTAACCTCATTTCAACTTGGGATCGAGAGAAGTTGTCGGTGCGGCAAGCACGTCAATTTCGCAGTACCGCTCAAGTTCTTGGAATGGACATTGGGAGTATGGCGGCCCTCGAAGAGCACGGTCCACGAGCACGATTGCGGGGAGAGAGCAAGCCGCGAGAAGATCGTGGAACTGCGGAACCAGGAGATACCTGCGAGGTTGGTCCTCATTGGGACGGAAAACTCCTCCCGTCCCTCTCTGGCGATACGGAGGACCGCATCGCCGTCCTCCTCATAGGGGAAGATGACGCCGAGTTCCTTCTTGGGGCCCCGCAAGCTCGGATTCGACTGGCAGAAACGTGGCTGCAGTGGTCTTGAAGGAGGTGGACGAAGCGGGCGTCAGGGACAAGATCATCGCCTTCTGTTTCGACACCACGGCTTCGAACACTGGCATGGTGCAAGGTGCTTGCATTCGGATTGAGCAAGAACTCGGACGAAGTTTGCTTTGGTTGGCCTGCCGCCATCATGTCCACGAGGTGATCCTCAAGGATGTCTTCGAAGCCAGCCTCGGCTCTTCCTCGGGTCCGACATTAGAATCTTCAAACGACTTCCGTGATCGAGGGGTCCTTCGTGGATTCCTCGCAGAGAGAGACGGTGGAAACAGGGAGGACCTCGTAGAGTTCTTTGCCACCAATGACACTGCCAGCGGGCTGAAGGACGACGCATTGGCCTTCCTGAAGGAGGCTCTGAGTCGAAGAACCATCCCAGGGAGGACTATGAAGAACTCTCCGTCTCTCCTACCTGTTTCTCGGTGGTGAAGGTCCAGCCAAACCATTCCGCCGTCCTGAGCTTCCATCAAGCCCGGGGGATGGCCAAGGCCATCTACTGCCTCAAGCTTCAGATGCTGAACCCCCAGCTGTCGCTGACTGGTCGAGAGAAGGCCGGAGTGGAACGAGTGGCCCCCCTCCGTTGCTCTGGTGTACTGCAAGCAATGGCATGAGGAAACCGATCTCTGTGAAAGCTCCGTTGAACGACGTGCTCTTCCTCGAGATCCTCAAGACATACCCTGACCAAACCGTTGCCAAGGCAGCAGAACAAGCTCTGCTACGCCACCTGTGGTACGTTTCCGAGGAAAACGCGGGACTGGCCTTCTTCGACTCAAGGATTGATGTGGAGGAGAAGAAGCAGATGGTTAAGGCATTGGACAAGCCCGCCTCGAAGAAGGAACTCAAGCGATTGGAGGGAAAAAAGAGACGATGTTTCCTCCCTCTCGTCCTCCGTCACTTCGAAACACGGTCCTTCTTTCAGAAACTCGACGCGGACGAGGGCTTCCTGGCAAAAGGGCCCGGCATTGGGGAGGAGGACGACCGATTCAAGGACGCTCGGAAACGGGCACTTGGCCTCCGAGTGATCAACGATGCCGCGGAGTGGGGCATCGCCCTAGTCCAGCGCTACCTGGGGTCCACGAAGTCGGCCGCACAGGAGAAGTATCTCCTCCAGTTAGTCCACCACCATCGGAAACTTGTGGGGTGGGAAAAGAAGGAGGACCTTCAAAAGAAGGCTTTCTGAATGGAAACAATGAAAACTGTCTGTTTTGGTTTCCTTATAAGTTTCTTTCTAAAAATGTGGGATGTTTTGAGTTTTTTCTTTATTTTTTAAGGTTATTAGAAAATTGTTCAGTTTGTCGCGACCCTAAATATTCTTCGAATTAAATTTAATTTCACAAAAGCTCTTCTTAAGCATGTGTGAACAGATGTAAAACACAAGCAGGTGTAAAAAACATGTTTAATTTTTTCCCTCTATGATCTTCGTCTGCGACTTCGAGGGATTCCTGCAAGGACTATTGGTTTGATAACCGGTCTGTATTCTGGGACTGAGAGTGCTGTGAAGTGTGGGGCAGGTGTAAACCAGCTTCCCTTTTTCCTGTGAATACAGGAGTGAGGCAAGGGTGCGTCATTGCCCCATCACTTTTCAACGCTTGTATGGACTGGGTATTGGACAAGGTTGTAGATCAAAGTGATTGTGGAGCATCCGTCGGCAACACCAAGATCACTGATCTTGTTTTTGCCGATGATGCAGTAATCTTTGCTGAGTCGCTGGAGGTCCTGGTGATGGCTCTCGAGGCGCTGCACGAGGAGGCAAAGCCTTTGGGACTTGAGGTCTCCTGGCTCAAGACCAAGGTCCAGGTGTTTGGAGACTTACTAGATGAAGCAGTACAGTCTGTTCATGCGTGTGGCGAGGACATTGAGATCTTAGAAAGTTTTACATACCTTGGTAGCGCAGTTCATAATGACGGCGGGTCACGTCAAGAAGCCTTACGGCGGATTGGCATAGCCCACGGTGTTATGGACTCGCTCAGCGGGAGTATTTGGTTGGCGTTGTCGGTACCTGTGCAGGAGGACAAAGATCCGGATCTTCAAGTCGCTTGTGATCCTTGTCTTACTCTTTGGTTGTGAGACATGGACACTAAATAGTGACTTGAAGAGACGAATCAATGCCTTTGGTAATAAGTGTCTTCGAAGAATCATGGGGTATCGCTGGGATGATTACGTGTCAAATCAGCGATTGCACCGTGAGACTGAATCGATGCCTATTACCTGCATAGTCCGTCAGCGCCAACTTCGGCTATATGGGCATGTGGCACGCTACCCTGAAACCGATCCTTCCCATCGGGTTGTATCTGTAAGAGACAATCCGGCGTGGAGGAGGCCAAGGGGGCGCCCACAAGGCTCGTTGCTGGGGCAAGTTGATGTTTCTTGTCGAGAGCTGCTTGGTATGGGAAAGGAGCCTGCATGGGAACTCGCGCGAGGTGACTCCCGGGAGTGGCGTCGTAGGGTGGGCGAGGCGACGCGCCCCCCGGCGTATGCCCCCAATAATTGATATGATCTTGGGACACCCTAGCGCACAGGTGTGCGTCGCGGGGTACCACCTCATGGATGCTCTTGGCCTGTCCTCTAAGACGCTCCAGCACCCCACCGTCAGTATCAGTCACCTTGCCGGGGGCCGTATCAACATCCTGGGCAGCAAGACGTGCGAGTTCACGCTGGGACACGTATCAGCCAGGGCAGTCCTGCACTTTGCTGATGGTGTACGTCAGCTGTATTTGTCACTGCAGGTGTGCAAGGACCTCAGCCTTGTGCCCCCAAACTTTCCCAGCATGTTGCCAACAGTGGGTGGTGTGACCGAGGAAGACACACCAGAAACCCCAGCCCGCCCCACCGTGTTCCCCGTACGGACCTGACAGAGGAGAATGTGGACCGCCTGGAAAAGTGGTTTCTGGGGCAATTTGGGCTCACTGCGTTTCCTGTAGACCGCTCGCCGCTACCAGAGATGAGTGGGCCTCCCCACCATATTCACCTGCGGCTCGACGCGCAACCCTACGCAGTTCATGCCCCTGCCACGATCCCTCACCACTTCTACGACGAAGTACGCAGGCAGCTTGATGAAGACGTGCGGAGGGGCATCATCAAGCCTGTTCCGTTGGGGGAGCCGACGGAGTGGTGCTCGCGCATGGTTGTGGTGCCCAAAAAGGACGGGCGGCCACGTAGGACTGTGTCTGATATTCCTAGTCATTTCCATGCAAATGATGATGGTAAGCGGGTATTCCCAGTCCGTAGTAATTGCATACATTATTGGAACGATACAATATGCTGATGGCATGGTACCGCCCATGCGATGGATGCCTTACAATAAACAAAAAAGTATTCAAACGATACTAAGCTTTTGTTCATATGCTATTTGATGTAAATAGCCTCCAAAAATATTTATCAGACCTTAAATGAGGTCTTTGATGCGTTCGTTGTGGAATGTTTATCGTTGCATAGAAGAGCGTGTGATACCGTGGAAATCTTAGCCAAGCTGGCGACACCGCCTGGAAGTAGATTTGCGTAAACACTATATGTACTCAGCTTATATCGTCCACATTACTGCTCACATATAAAATAGTGTGAATGATTAGATTATAACGTGATTTTTTGCATAGCAGGAAGTAAGTGAAGCTGTCTTATCTCATAAATATAGCTTATGCATCCCGGAAATATACTAGCCACCTTCCTGACGTTTCTTGTCTGTATTAAATCGTGATTGATGATTATGTAGCTTGGTATTCAGGCTCATGTGCTTAGTTTATAATGACATGTAATTGCAAGTCACCGTATCTCCTAGTTAATGGGTTGTAGCTACCAAATAATTAGAACCAAAGGTGGTATTATTTTACAATAGGACCAAAACTGCCTACACAATTGGGAGTTTGGTTTCTGTTTAACTTATTGGATTCTACGAAACATTCTCTCTATCAGCTTTCGTCGCAAATAATTACTTCTGGAGATATGACTTGTTCATAGGGAGGACAGAGACAAGTGTTTACATCAGCCTCACTCTTCTTCCTCTTGTGACCTGCATCGCCTCGATTCTTCCTTTGCCGTGGACACTTTTTAATGAGGATTGGGCTTTAGTTTGGAGGTTAAAACGTGGGGCTAGGTTAGGTTAGTGAGTCAAAAGGTGGGGTTAGGTTAGGTTAGGTTAGTGAGTCAAAAGGTGGGGTTAGGTTAGGCTAGGTTAGGTTAGTGAGTCAAAAGGTGGGGTTAGGTTAGTTTGATTTTCATATCTCATATGTACACGCCTTCCTATTAAAAATATCTTATATTTTTATAATATATATCTTTTACAATTTTTCACACCGGCGGGACTCCTAATTTTCAGCGATAGTTCTAGTTCTTGATCTTGATATTATAGTACTCAGTATAAACATTTAATAAGCTTTTACCGGTGTTTCTGCATTCATTGATTAAATACCAGCAATAACTTGATCGGTTAGGTTAGGTTAGGTAACTAATGTCCATGTTAGGTTAGTAAACTAGTGGGGGAGATTCAGTTAAGTTCGGATACGTAACCAATCTCAAAAACACGTTTCAGATTGTTCCAAAATACATCAAAGCTACCAGAAAAATATAGATTACGAATAAAACGGAACTAAACCTAATCTAACATGGGAGGACATAACCCCAAAGGACCCCCTTTCCTTAATTAACCTAACCTAACCAACCTTAAAAACCTCAGGCTTCCCAGTGATGTAACTTAGTTTGACTATTACCATACCTTATTGTGATGACTCTTTAATAAAACTCTTCAAAGCAGCAATGTCTTGCTTCTGTCAAGGGGGTAAAATAATAACTAGTGATTACCAAGAAAAACAAAGGTCAGATTCTTTCAAAACACATCAAAATCTATCGGATTATCTGCAAAAGGAGAGGGTCACAAAAACGAATCTTTAGCCCTTGGGCCAGGTTTATGGTATTGTACTCTAGTCTATCGGAATTCTCGTTCCCATCGGCGAGAAATCCTACATTTCACGCCGTCAAGTATTACTTTTTTCTAGGACTCGATATACATATCAGTATTATTCTAGTGTTTGCCCATATTCCCCCATCTCCCGAAAACAAGCTTAGGGACCTGAGGGAATGCAGGATATTTGACTGAGGTACAAAATAGGCGTCGCAACCAGTTTTTGAGTTAGGGTTGTAAAAATTCCCTAGATCTAGGGTAAATGGATTGGATTTCTTCCAAGTCCAGACGTGTAAACTTTACGATCCTCACAAACATAATTATAATCGGAGTGTCGTGAACACCCACCCACCCTCGCTAGGATGTAAAGTATAATTTTGTCATGTTACCGAGGGGTTGAGGGGGGAGGAGCCCCCCGCTAGGAGGTTAGGTTAAATTTGATAAGGTTAGGAGGTTAGGTTAGATTACTGGGGGTCGAGGGAGCCAGAGCCCTCGCTAGGTTAGGTTAGGTTAAATCTGCTAGGAGGTTGGGTTAAATATGGTTCTAAAAAAATTCCCTAGATGCAGGGGGAAAATCTAGATTTAGGGATATTAACCTAGATATAGGGTATTTAGACTCATTTAGATTGTTTCCGACGTATTCTTTGTTCTGCACCCGAAAATGTACCTATATATCCAATAAGCTTTTACCTGTGCTTCTGTATACCTAACCTGACCGTAATCTAACCTAATCAATACTGGCAGAAATTACAACTTAGGGGGGTATGATGGGGCGGTATAAGAAAATATATTAATTCCCGCTATAAACAAGAGCTAAATTTATTCAAAACACATCAAAACTAAATAGAAAATAATGTCTTCGAAAAATGTGGTGGCCAATTATAAAAAACTTTTATTCCTGCTTTTCAACTATTACAAGTGGAACAGATGGCAAAAATTTCCCCGCCGTCGATTGTTCGGTATTATTCTAGTGCTTGTCCATACTTCCCTCTCTGCCCCAAAACAAGCTTGGGGGAATGCGGGGTATCTGGCTGAAGATATATAATGGACGAGAACTGCGCGATCGCTACTGTCGTTATTATAGTTAAGTTTTCTGTATTTTTTGTCTTCAGTATACTGTGCAGTATCAATTCCCTTCCGCGTAACCTTTAAGCTTATATACACATCGAAAAAATGATATAGTTGTCTAATAACGCATACAGACACACCCTCCCCATCTGGAGGCCCCCCCACCCTTAAGGAGGTTAGGTTAAGGGTCGGTTAGGTTAAAAAACTAGTCCGTGTCCTAAGAAAATGACCGCGTAGTCCTCGTCCATTTTTACCATCTGGGGTACAAAATATATGTCGCAACCACATACTTTTTGAGTTAGGGATAGCGTAAAACTTCCCTAGATCTAGTGAAAATTGATTGGATTTTTTAAAAGTCCAGAGGCGTGGGAACCTTACGCTCCTTACAAACAGAATGATGATCAGAGTGTCGAGAACCCCCCCACCCCTCCCACTAAGAGGTAGGGTAAACTTTTATTAGGTTACCGGGGGGTCGAGGTTGGGCGGAATCCTCCCCTCGTTAGAAGGATAGGCTAGATAATCGGGTGATTATTGCTAGAAAGATAGGTTAGATTATCGGGGGATCTAAGGGGGCAGAGCCCCACGCTAGGAAGTTAGGTTTAATTTGCTTTGGTTAAGTAGATTACCGGGGTCGAGGGGGGCAGAGCCCCCCGCTTGGAGGTTAGGTTAAATCTGGTTGGGTAAATTTCCCTAGCCCTAAGGATTTTTGGCTCTCCTACATAACTCCTAAATCTTAAATTTGTAAATTTTCCGCAAGTGTCCGACGCATCATTTGCTCCCCACCTGAAAACCCCGCATTCCCACAGGTCCCCAAGGCTTGGGGAAAGGGGGAGAGTATGGGCAAACGCTAGAAATTATAACCACGTACGCTGATTCATAAAAGCCGTACGCTGGGGACCGGGATGTGTATTTAACAAAAAACAGCTGGTCGCAGTGTTTACATATCGAGCAGTGTTACAAGCGAGCGGTTGTACAGCAACATACCAAATACATGTATATGTAAGGGGTAGGCGATATGTATATGATTCATAAATACATATAATAATGCAAATCAAAGGTATTGAAGCTTTTTGGTGATAGAAGAAAGTATCCTTCTCACAAAATGCATGTATATGTAATATCATTTGTACTGCTGCTGTGACCAGAGCGTATAATTTCAGGCTTGCCACCCACGGTTGATACATTATAATTTAAAATATATCGATACAAAATAGTGAGACTCCCAAAAACTACAGATTATATTCGTATATATGTAATTTAGCATCATTGTATAGTAATAGCTGCGGTAAAGAGACTATTTATGTAATATTTTCCTCTGCCACATACATGTTCCGCATCGGTTTGTAATCTTGCCTCAGGCCTGCCCACAACATTTAAGCTCCGCCCCTTTTCGATGACTAGGAATACCATCGTGGTATTTGATGATCGCAATTGCGACGGTAGTAATTACATCGTGGTAATCGCAATTGCGATAGACTAGGAATATGAGCCTATAATTTCATCAATCCCAATTCTTGTTTCTGCTATTTTTCATCCCTACATCTTGAACATTTTAGGATAGAATTTATGGTGTATCGTGTACCTTGCATCACACACACTGGTGAATGGGAGCAGCGAGGGTGGTGTTGATTTACTTCAGTGTATTTGCGATTTAGCAGAGCGAGTGGAGGGTGGCACGAAGCGGTGAATGACCCAGCGGCGCCTCCACAGATAGATAGATAGATAAATAGTTTATTGACCACAGTTTTGTAATAGTTACACATTTTAGTTAGTTTCATAAGCACCATCAAGGGGTATGTCGAGGTAACCTACTGGCATATTCCCCAACTCTATGCGAGTATGTGGTTTCTGGGTGAAGACGCTTGGCTGGAGCTCCGAAACTAACCATATATAGGGTTTTCTCGAAAATACCCTCATTGTGATTCCCACACAAAATTACCAATGCTGGTCAAGGAAACCTTACCTAACCTAACCGTAACCGAACGTAACCTAACCTGACTTGTTCAAGAGTAAACGAGACAAGCTGTTTCAGAAAACGGGAATATGCGCCCGGCCAAGGGACTGACTGTCTGAAATTATTACTGGTATTGGGTCCTGTCCTGAGTCCTAACGGATACAAATTAGTGTTGCCATCACAGGAAAGACCGTCTGAGTCCCCACAACCATTAATTGTGTGTAAGTAATGCTGCAGAGGTCCATAGATTAATGCTGTAAATCTAACAGTAATTGAAAGCTCACGAAAGTTTTTAATAATACTACAAGCGCATATCAATTATAATGTATGCTGGTTCATAATAAGTACAATTCAAATACGTTATGATAAATGCAGCTTCAATTTATATTTTTTTCGTTGTTTTCAAAGTGATGCTAATATATAGAGAGGAATTGTAAACTGTGATGGTCATATAACGAGTGACTGGGAAGGCCCTTAGAGCACGCGGAAGGGATACTTGTATGACACACTTGAATTTACACTCACGCTGTTAACACTCGCAACTGTCAGGGTGTTTAGCTAAAAGTATTCTCAACAGAGTCTATGTATACTCTTAACTAACTTAATAAACCCCTATGCAGGTCAACACTTATAATTAGAAATGTGTCAATCAGCTGTCTAAGTCAACCTAATGTGACTAAATATGAAACACTTCATGCATAAAATACCCTAATCTAACCTAATGCAAGAAACTTTACCTAACTTATCGTATGTTGATCCGAAGCACACTGATCCTAACCCAACCTGACAGTACCTCACCTCACCCAAGACAGGACGTGCTTCTATTTTTTTTTCTTAATTTCTTATGTATGTCTTTTTATTATTCCTATTGTTTATCTTGTATTCTTCTCGTATTTATATTTCCTTGTTATGCATTATTTTATTCTTCTCTTTGTTTCCATTATTTATTTTGTCTTCATTTCTTATGTATGTTTTTTGTATCATTCGTTTAGGACAGCGTAACCTCCTCTGCCGCAATGCCCCCCCCCCCCCCCCACGTCCGCCCTACGTCCCCCCTCGCCGCCCCTCTGCCCGCCACCTGGCTAACCGGACGGCCGATACACCTGCTAACTTGGCCTCAATTAACACTTAATGCCGACGTTAAAGCAGCCTCGTTACCTCGCTCTTTACACGGTCTCCAAACACTCTCAGGCTGAGTAACGACAACAGCTCTCCAATTACTAGGACACACACACACACACACACACACACACACACACACACACACACACACACACACACACACACACACACACACACACACACACACACACACACACACACACACACACACACACACACACATATACACACACACCACACACACACACTTTCAATCAATGTGAAAGCAGTAAACTCCAATAAACTCACCATCTCTCTCTCTCTCTCTCTCTCTCTCTCTCTCTCTCTCTCTCTCTCTCTCTCTCTCTCTCTCTCTCTCTCTCTCTCTCTCTCTCTCTCTCTCTCTCTCTCTCTCTCTTCGGCCAGGCAGACTCGAGGCGATAAAGATGTCATTGAACGCTACGGAATCCTCGTGATGACTGCAATTACTAAGCACGTCACTTTAATAGTTGTGTTCTGCATTATTTTAGTGTATATTATAAACTTACAAGTTACATCTCTGTGTTCTGTGCCAGCCTGAATGTGAGGCAATCTCCACATAATTGTTCATCGTTATATATGTAATTTCCCTTTCCGTGTCTGTAAATACACTCAACAAATCAGTTACTCTTTCTCCTCATGTAATGCCTCGCTCCCTCATCGTGGGCTCTCCGTATACGCGTCACCTCTCCTCTCCTACGGCCCAATGTGTTCTTTACTAAATACGTTTCCTCATTCCTACATCAGCGTCCCCACACACCTATTCTACCTCTTGTACGTGAATAAAAGATGCCAAACACCCTAGGATTTCTTTATGATGATAAACAAAAATTCATGCCAATCCGTTTATAACTTATTTTTGCGTAATCCTACTAACAAGTAAACAGACAATAATAATAATTAATAATAATAATAATAATAATAATAATAATAATAATAATAATAATAATAATAATAATTGAAGAAAATAAATAATAGTAACAATAATAATACTGGTAATAACGATAGAAGCAAAAAAAAATTCATATCAAAGTTCAAGAAAAGTAATAATCGTTGATAAAAGGTGTGAACCCCTGACATTGAAATACATTACACAGCGTATGTTTGCTAAAGGTTAATAATAAAAAAAACTATCAACTAATCTATTACTTCATTCCTATATTCATTTACATACACAAATAAAATAAAACTATGAGCCATCGTAACACACTTCTCGGCCATTGCAACATACCTCACGGAAACATATACCATATAACGTATACCTCAACATATACCATATAACGTATACCTCAACATATACCATATAACGTATACCTCAACATATACCATATAACGTATACCTCAACATATACCATATAACGTATACCTCAACATATACCATATAACGAATACCTCAACATATACCATATAACGCATACCTCAACATATACCATATAACGTATACCTCAACATATACCATGTAACGTATACGTCAACATATACCATATCACGTATACCTCAACATACCTCAAGGAAAACTGCATAACCTGTCGTGAAGGAGGTTTTCATGGCTCAGTTCAGGCGCGTCGATCCCTTCACTGGCTTCCTTCCTTCCTTCCTTCCTTCCTTCCTCTCGCCAATTAACATATAACGCACGCATGATAAATACATACAATAATTACCAACTATCGTGGGTATTCATGGATGATAAGCAGCCCTCGTGAACCATTATGGGCCTGTCACACCATAGCGTATGGCCTGAACGTATGCCGACATATACAAAAAATTGTTCGAAAATTGTCAGGAGTCCAAGAACGTCCAACTTCCCAACGAATTGCATTGGAAAAGTCGACATCGGTGTTGGAATGGACGTATCCATAGCGTATCCATAGCGTATTGAACGTATACATAGCGTATGACTAATGTATTGATAGCGTATCACTAACTTATAACAAAGTTATGACAGCGTATCACAGCGTATGCGAGCGTATGACCAACGTATGCTTAACGTATTCGTAGCGAATGTCTGCCGTGTTCGACGTATCCTCAGCGTATCCTCGCCGTACAACGAACACGTGACCTATGCCGCTGTAGAACGTACCGCGCCGATCTCAAGCACATCATTCCCGCCGATGTCATCAAGCAGTCAACATGCCTCCCAAGAAGAAGCAAGCAACCAGGGGCCGACGCCGAGGAGGAGGAAAAGGCAAGAAGGCCAAGATTAATGCTCCACCATCGTCTCCTTCGCCATCAGACTCCTCCTCAAGACACTCCTCACCTGCTGGGTCTAAAGCTGAACCCATACCTGAAAGTACATATCAAACAAAGGATTTAATGAAACGGTAAATATAAATAAGCAGTTACACCAAATAGTTATCAATGAAACATTTTGAGATTATATTCTAAATACCTACCACCTACATCTGCCCAGATGAACTTGTAGTCGGCATCTACAAGCGCCAGGAGAACGATGGAGTAGAACCCCTTGTAATTATAATACATGGAGCCACTTTTTGGAGGACACTTGAAGGAAACATGCTTTCCATCAAGTGCCCCTAGGGTATGGGGGAAGTTCCACTTGGCCATGAACTGGTCAGAAATGGCCTGCCATTCTTGAGGAGCGCTTGGGCAGGTCATCACCTCGTCAAGGTACTCGTCTATGATTGCCTGGCACACTTCTCTCACCATGAGTGACTGGGTGTTGTGAGGGACCCTCCAGCCAAACTTCATGGAGGCATACTTGTTCCCTGAGGCAAGGTGACGCAGAGTCAGGGCAAGCTTCAGGCCAGGTTCGATCGGCTGCCTGTAGCAGGTATTCTGCTTTGTTATCCTGGGCCCCACTCTGGTTACAAGCTCGTCGAACATCTCTGGGGGCATCCTCATGAAATTGATGAAGGAGGCCTGGTCCTCGTTCCGGAGTTCCACCAGAAGCTGGTCGTACATGCCAAACTGTGGTCGCCTTGCGATCCATTGTCTGGTCCAGATCCGCCTCCGTTACTCCCTTCTCCTTCTTCTCCTGTAGGCACGGAGCTGCAAAACTGCCAACTGGTTCACATTCTGCTGATGCTGGAGAACGGCTGTCATGTACTCTTGTCGCAGCCTATCATCCGCCATGGTCTCTGATGATGATGGGTTGATGATGGGTTGAAAGCACGACAGACCATGAAGAAGTGAGGATGAGTTACTCAAGGGACCCATATATATACAAACTCCCCCATAAGTTCCCAAAGCGCCGAATGCTCGCTAGCTGTACGGCACATACGCTAGCTGTACTGTAGAAACACGTTATGTACGTTACACGATCGCCAGGCATAAGTTGTGCATAAGGTGGATACGTCAGAATACGTCGAGACTCGTTGGAGATACGTCAGGCATAGATTATTAGCATACGGCACATATACGTTATCAACTCGTTATCACTACGTTGGCAGTACGTTTCCCCGCAAGCCGACGTACATCAACGTATACCAACTTACAAGTAACGTACCTCTAACGTATGTCAGCGTATGTCAACGTATGTCTAATAACATACCACGAACTTTCGGGGAACTTATGCAGAACGTATTAAGCACACGTTCAGGGCCAGAAGCCACAAAACACTTAAAGACCTTTTTTTGGTCGTTAGTCCAACGACGGAACCCACAGCGCGGAAAATTCGTCGATTTCGTCGTTAACGTGCACACTGGCCAACGACTGCTCAAGACCAGTATTAGCAGAGGTCGGAAGTCTCCAGGCATGCTCATTATTGCTTGGTATGCTATGAAATATCTTTTTTATAGGTGAATGTAGACATATGATTGCATTTGGATGGATATTATTCATATATATGAGTAAAGAGATGAAATACAAGCAAGGGACTCATCTACGTCTGGCAGCGTGGCCTTCGGCAGCAGCAGCAGCAGCAGGATGAAGCCCGTGAGGTGGATATCAACACCAACTTCACCAAGGGAGGTAGATGTCTTTGGTAATATTTAGTAGGGGAGCGAGAACCCCTTGAGGAATCCTATGATCCCTGGTGATATCCTATGGTGCTATCACAGACGTGGGAGCTGACTGTCTTCTTCAGGAAGGCACAGGTGAGGCGGATAACTGCGGGTTTTTACTCAAAACTGTTGAGTGTGGCGGCTGGAGCCCCCAGCTCCTCCGCCACTGTAGGTTTGGGCAGGCTTAAACGTCTTATTACTCGTTATTATACAACTTAGTGATTATGGTGAGATGTTATATATACTTGTCATTATCTAAATCAATGTAGCACCGTGTGTCACCTTAAATAAGGGTGATTTAAAGATGTTATGATGAGGTGACTGATGACGGGGCAGAGTGACGGAGAGGCCTTACCGCGGGGCCTCTCCATAACACAAATATTCACTATTTTAACCCACACACACACCTTCTACCACCAAAACACTAGCAACACAGGCTCCTTACTTATACATCTTACTATCTGATACATTAAAACTCCTTAAAACGCAAGCATTCCGAATAAAACGAGAATTAGTTTGAGATGACGGGGCAAGAAGGCGGGGAGAGGCAGTCTGGCATGCCATTCTTGCCCGGAAATATGTCTCGCTGACTTGTGATTGGTCGAGAAGTTTTAAAAACTGTTTGTCATTGGCTGGTGACTGATGACGCGCTTGATGACGTCATTACTCGCCTTAGCCAGTCAGCGCCTTCCGACGCGTTAACGACCGATAAGGGAGGCTTTGTAGCTTTCGTCGTTAGGAAAAGAAGTTCAGAGAGATGGTCGTTGCTGGCGCAACTACCTTTGTTGCTGGGTTCCTGCCCAATACGCCGAGAAATTTTGAACATGCTCAATAATTTTTCGCGGGCTCGACGTGTTCCAAATTTTCACAGCGTATCACAGCGTGCTCTTAACGTAAACGACGTATCCCCAACGTACCCCTAACTTATATCAGTGTACACCAACGTACACAAACATATTTTCGATATTTCGCATACGTTGGCATACGTTCAGGCGATACGCCATGGTGTAACAGGCCCTTTACACTCAGGATTACAGGAACACGGCCATCAGCATACATTATGGATCTGTGTTACCATTAATTATATCAACGGTGTATTGACGAGTGGTGGTGGTGGTGGTGACGAGTGGTGGTGGTGGTCGTGGTGGAGGTGGTGGTGACAAGTGGTGGTGGTGGTGGTGGTGGAAGTGGTGATGGTGACAAGTGGTGGTGGTGACGGGTGGTGGTGACGATTGGTGGTGGTGGTGGTGACAAGTGGTGGTGGTGGTGGTGGTGGTGACGAGTGGTGGTGGTGGTGGTGGTGCAGGATCGGCTTTCGGGCTAAATAGCGTTCCTAACAAGGGTATAATTCCTAACTAGCCCTGCTAGTTAGCCCTGCCCTTCCTAACTAGGGCAGAACTGCACGTCCCCCCACCAAGCACTACGCACGGCAGAAACACAGGCATGAAGCTATATATATATACTAGCCGCAAAGCCGCCCTCCGGGCGGACTTTTTGGCTAGCTCCTACGGAGGGCCATTGGTGGGCCTTCGGCCCACCACCTGTGTTTGGTGGGCCTAAGGCCCACCAAACACAGACTCTCCAGATAGCCCCTTCTAGCTTTCCTGAAATCATGGATGTAGAAATGTATGTATTAACGCCAACCCATTCACATCACCCCCAACCTATTCACTCACCCATTACCCATCACCCCCCACCCATTCACTCACCTATTACCCATCACCCCCCACCCATTCACTCACCCATTACCCATCACCACACACCCATTCACTCACCCATTACCCATCACCCCCCATCTATTCCCGCACCCATCACCCATCACCCCCCACCCATTCACTCACCCATCACCCCACACCCATTACCCATCACCCCACCCATTCACTAACCCATTACCCATCACCCTACATCAAGGTTTCCTCAATTCTCGCAACCCACTTTTTTTTTCTACAATTCTCACTAATAGGCTGCTAAAAAAAAAAAAAAATATCGGATCATCTCATAAGTTGGCTTAAAACCTTCCCCTGGTCGAGCTGGCTCCAAAACTGTGCCATATGATGGGATTGGGGCACTGGGGACGGAACCTAGCGCGGACATACACACAGACATACTTTCGCTTATATATATATATATATATATATATATGTGTGTGTGTGTGTGTGTGTGTGTGTGTGTGTGTGTGTGTGTGTGTGTGTGTGTGTGTGTGTGTGTGTGCAGAGTATTTTGTAAGCAAATCTTACTGGGCGACATTCCTTGGATATCCAGAAGGGTGGTAGTAGGCATACCTGCTAAACTACAGCTTTTTGGTATTATCCTCCCCATTTCTTATGTTGTGTCACCCTCCCCTCCCTTTCCATGCTGTGCTTATGAATCTTCCAGTGACACCAACAAATTTTCACTACGCAAACAATCGACGGGGTATATATGGCGGCACAAGATAATAATTTATATAGACATTAAAAGAATAAATATATATAGATAACGATCATATGCAGTAATAAGAAGCCCTTCTGGATCTAGCACACACAGACATGATGAGACATTGCATCCAGGAAGGATTTTATGAATAAATATCTTGTCGCCCAGTAGCTTAAATATGTCCTTATTGGGCGACACTTTTACATCACTGGGAGACATTTTGGTCGCCCAGTTAGCATGATAAAAAATGCACTGTGTGTGTGTGTGTGCTTTACGAGTTGGAGGAAACTTACTTAACAAGAATGTAAGACAGGCAGGAATTACATGAACGTCTCACCGTAGCAAGGTAACGTAGCAAGTGGCGTTTCTACTTATAACATTACCAGTGCAAGCCCCTTAGTTAATATCAGCACTAAAGTCCCTTCACTCTGCAGTGCTTTTCATATTTATGAAACAAATCCCAATAATTTCGCACTATGAATTAAACATGATAACTCTAACAGATAAATAAATAAATAATCTGAAGGCATCGTACCTTTGACTGTGCGTCGCCTTGTTCAGTCTTTATCTTGTGTTGTGGGGAGTGACGCGCTACCTTCCTCTCTGCCTTGTGGTGACTCGCCGTATTATTCCGCGGCGGCAGCGGTCACCAGTTGCACTGTCGCCTTGCAGGACATCCTACCACCGTGGTGAGTGTTACTTTGTGGTTAATCACAGTTATTAGGGAGATTTTCACCACCAGCACAGATGTGTAAAGTTGGCACATCCGACAAGCAGTCAAACAACTGTGTCCGAGTGTGTCGACGTGCGTGTTGGTTCCTTTAACTTCCTGTAACCTTATGTGAGGAAGCGAGAGGGTGACTCAGCCAGCCCACACGCTTTTATCCCCGTCATTACTCTTGCCAAAATATTTCCAGGATTTCCAGTATAGATTGACGGCCGTAAATGTTGCGCTTTGCAGAGATAAATACAACTGAGAAGGAGGGAGGGAGGGAGGCTGGGTGGAACAGCGCGGGGAGCAGGTCGACCGGTGGGAGGGAGGTGTTGCCTATCATGATGAATGGCAAATCTCCCCCGCTTTCCAAGTTTCCACCCTTCCAATCACCCGAATGCATTGATGTGTAGCAGAAATCGTAAGGGTGCTGTGTAGTATTGCTGAATAGCCTGGGCATCGTCTGTCACGGGTGTAACTAGTATAATCATGACTGCTCTGCTGACCGCCAAGGGAGCATCAGCTGGGCAAGGAGGAAGAAAAAACGGGGTAGTACTATAGTAATACGCGTTAGTTTTATAACATGTATGTAGTTAAATTTGACGCTAACTGTTTATTTAGATTTCCAAGTAGGGGAACGCCTGGTACTACGATTTACTAACACTTCCACCCCCTTTACTACTACCACTACAACTACTAGTGTTACTACTTCCACCACTACTATTACTACAAAGAAATAATTTATCTGCTCAATAGAAAAATATTTGATTGACATGCCAGGCCTGACACACACACGTCACCTAGGTAGCTACTACAGGCTACAACATATATCAAGACAAACACAAGTTGACGTTCAGTAATGCAATATAATGATCACAGTGATAATGATGATACAGTAATATCTCTATGAGCCCCGTAGCCTTGCCCCGCCATCACATGCTCCCCACACCCCGCCTGCCCCAACGTTGGCAGGCATCCATTTCCCACAACACTATAAACATTAATCAGCAGCCTTCGTGTTTCTTTGATGGTATTAATGGCGTTCCAAGCGACTTCGACTGCGACTTCGAGGGATTCCTGCAAGGACTATTGGTTTGATAACTGGTCTGTAGTCTGGGACTGAGAGTGCTGTGAAGTGTGGGGCAGGTGTATCCAGCTTCTTTCCTGTGAATACAGGAGTGAGGCAAGGGTGCGTCCTTGCCCCATCACTTTTCAACGCTTGTATGGACTGGGTATTGGACAAGGTTGTAGATCAAAGTGATTGTGGAGCATCCGTCGGCAACACCAAGATCACTGATCTTGTTTTTGCCGATGATGCAGTAATCTTTGCTGAGTCGCTGGAGGTCCTGGTGATGGCTCTCGAGGCGCTGCACGAGGAGGCAAAGCCTTTGGGACTTGAGGTCTCCTGGCTCAAGACCAAGGTCCAGGTGTTTGGAGACTTACTAGATGAAGCAGTACAGTCTGTTCATGCGTGTGGCGAGGACATTGAGATCTTGGAAAGTTTTACATACCTTGGTAGCGCAGTCCATAATGACGGCGGGTCACGTCAAGAAGCCTTACGGCGGATTGGCATAGCCCACGGTGTTATGGACTCGCTCAGCGGGAGTATTTAGCGTTGTCGGTACCTGTGCAGGAGGACAAAGATCCGGATCTTCAAGTCGCTTGTGATCCCTGTCTTACTCTATGGTTGTGAGACATGGACACTAAATAGTGACTTGAAGAGACGAATCAATGCCTTTGGTAATAAGTGCCTTCGCAGAATCATGGGGTATCGCTGGGATGATTACGTGTCAAATCAGCGATTGCACCGTGAGACTGAATCGAGGCCTATTACCTGCATAGTCCGTCAGCGCCAACTTCGGCTATATGGGCATGTGGCACGCTACCATGAAACCGATCCTTCCCATCGGTTTGTATCTGTAAGAGACAATCCGGCGTGGAGGAGGCCAAGGGGGCGCCCACAAGGCTCGTGGCTGGGGCAAGTTGATGTTTCTTGTCGAGAGCTGCTTGGTATGGGAAAGGAGCCTGCATGGGAGCTCGCGCGTGGTGACCCCCGGGAGTGGCGTCGTAGGGTGGGCGAGGCGACGCGCCCCCCGGCGTATGCCCCCAATGATTGATTGATTGAATATCCCCTGCGTTCCTGTTTACTGAATCAAGTAATCGCAGAACTTATGCCGATCGCATTCAAGGCATTATCGGATTTCACGCAGCCTCGTCTGCCTCTCGGGTGGTGCAGAGATGCTGGGCTTTGCGGCAGATTAGCAAAGTTATCCTTTTATTATGTCCTTTTTCATGTTATTACTATTGTCGCATGTTTTGCTTTATTCTTTTTCTTTATTTAATCATCTGTTTTTCTAGGCAAGAGCATAGGATGTCAGATTAAGTATTTGTTTAACATTTCCCAAGGTATGAGAGCTGGCTGCAGACCTTTGAAATTAACGCTACTATACTTTTTTTATATATTTATTTTCATCAAACTTGTTGTTACTTGTAAACGTGACGGTGCTTTTATTCTTTGTTTACTTGTGAACATTTAAAGTAGTGTTTATTTCTATTGATTTTTTTTTCCGCGACACGTAATGGCATGTGTTTGCTGCTGGTAAACACCCCAGTCATTATGATTATTTGCCGTATTTATTGAGCTAATTTATTTATGCTGGACGCGATGGAAATTTATTGTATTTTGTGAATCAACCAGGTTTTTTTTTATATTATGAAACGTTGAAAAGAAAATATTTGATAAATATTTTGTTGCAGCTGCTAAACCTGCCAGTAGTGTTGCATGAACTCGTAATTTATCAAACGCATTACTTCCGCTTAACCAGATGGAAATTGTATTTATGCGGGCGATAATATTTTTTTTATCTTAATGTGAAACGTGGTGTCGATTTGATCCGTGAGATGAAGTATCCGGCTTCGTATTTCTGCTTGACAGGATTAAAAAATGGTTTATGATAAAGGCTTGCTGGGTTTCTAAGGTACTGAGTGATGTTTACAGGTGCTCAGACGACAAGGAAAATAATGGAATGTCAGCCACGGAAGTTATGTATTGCAATGATAGATGGTGGTTATGAGGGTACAGGATACGTTTATGTAACAATCAATTATTACTAGAGATGGTAGTCTAGAAACCGTCTTCTTATTGTTCTTTTGAGTTTATTCCTTGTTCCCTTGTTCTTCTGCCTTGTTCTCTCTCTCTCTCTCTCTCTCTCTCTCTCTCTCTCTCTCTCTCTCTCCTCTCTCTCTCTCTCTCTCTCTCTCTCTCTCTCTCTCTCTCTCTCTCTCTCTCTCCTCTCTCTCTCTCTCTCTCTCTCTCTCTCTCTCTCTCTCTCTCTCTCTCTCTCTCTCTCTCTCTCTCTCTCTCTCCTCTATATATATATATATATATATATATATATATATATATATATATATATTCGCTGCCAAAAGGAACGAGAGCGTCATTAATATTTTGTGAACTGTAAAGATGCGCACCAAAAATTTATCTTATATGTTGTGCTCACAACAAAGTAGTTCTGAGGAGGATCTGAGAGAGGATCTGAGAAGGAATTATTATCCGCCGGTCGAGCGTGATGAAGGAGAGAGCCAGCGAGAGAGAAGGAGAGAGAGAGAGAGAGAATGAGAGAGAGAGAGAGAGAGAGAGAGAGAGAGAGAGAGAGAGAGAGAGAGAGAGAAGAGAGAGGAGAGAGAGAGAGAGAGAGAGAGAGAGAGAGAGAGAGAGAGAGAGAGAGAGAGAGAGAGAGAGAGAGAGATAGAGAGAGAGAGAAAGGCAGAAGTCTTCCCTTTCCTGGAAGGCAGAAGAATACACCTCCAGGAATCAGTCAGCATCTTGGGGGTTGAGTTCGACTCTGGCCTTACTTACACCAGCCACGTCAGGAAGGTCACCATGGATGCTGCCTGGAAACTGAGCTGCATCTGACACGTCGCGCACCTTCTGGACGCTGAGGGAGTCGGAACCTTGACCGGGTTCAAGCCAGAGCTCAGCGGCTGGTCCGAGAGAAAATCGAGGAGAGTTGTGCTGCCAGGCTGGCTGGGAACCAGGACCAGTACAGGGCTCTGTCACGCCGGACTAGAACCCTCCTGGGGAGAGACAAGAGAGGTATTTCAGGAGTTTCGCTGAGGATGTCGAGGGCCATTTGAACGCTAATGACCTCCGACCCGCCTACCCAGCCCTGAAGAAGCTCCGTTCTAAGTCTCCATGTCGGGAGAGTGCTATTCGAGCAGCAGATGGCGCCTCGTGTCGGACATGGATGGGCAGATAGCTCGTTGGGCTGAGTACTTTCGGCAATTGTTCACGGTGGACCCTCCAATTGAGCAGCTTCACACCACTGGGTTACAGGCAGTGGATGCCGATCATCCCATTGACGAAACCGCACCCTCTCTTGACGAATTCTGAGAGGCTGTAGCAAAGTTGAGGGGTGGAAAGGCAGCTGGTGTCTGCAATATCAGTGCAGAGCTCCTCAAAGATGGGGGTGAGGCCACGATCTGCGGGTTGCATGCTGTCCTGACTGCCGTGTGGCAATCAGGTACCATTCCTCCTGACTGGAAAAGGGGATTGGTCGTACCTATCTGGAAAGGGAAAGGCGACTGTCAGGATTGCAACAATTACCGCGGTATTACACTGCTCAGCGTGCCAGGCAAGGTACTTGCCTATCTATTGCTGATACAGATCCGCAGTCATCTACTGAAGCATCAGAGACCTCAACAGTCTGGGTTCACGCCTAGTAAGTCAACAACGGACCGTGTACTAGCGCTTCGTGTCCAGGTGGAACGCCGACGTGAGTTTCGACAGGGGATGCTTGCAGCCTATGTTGATCTCAAGTAGGCGTTTGACTCAGTGCATCGTGAGTCATTATGGTATCTTCTGCGACTTCGCGGGATTCTTGCAAGGACTATTGGTTTGATGACTGGTCTTTACTCTGGGACACAGTGTGCTGTGAAATGTAGGGGAGTTGTATCCAGCTTTTTTCCTGTAAATACAGGAGTGAGGCAAGGGTGAGTCCTTGCCCAATCAGTTTTCAACAATTGTATGGACTGGGTATTGGGCAAAGTTGCAGTTCAAAGTGATTGTGGAGCATCCCTCGGCAACACCAAGATCACTGATCTTGTTTTTTTCGATGATGCAGTATTCTATACTGAGTCGCTGGAAGTCCTGGTGATGGCTCACAAGGCGCTGCACGAGGAGGCAAAGCCTTTGGGACTTGAGGTCTCCTGGCGCAAGACCAAGGTCCAGGTGTTTGGAGGCGTACTAGATGAAACAGTACAGTCTGTTCATGCGTGCGGCGAGGACATTGAGATCTTGGAAAGCTTTACATACCTTGTTAGCGCAGTCCATAATGACGGCAAGTCATGTCATAAAGTCTTACGGCGGATTGGCATAGCCCACGGTGTTATGGACTCGCTCAGCAGGAGTATTTGGCGTTGTCGGTACCTGTGCAGGAGGACAAAGATCCGGATCTTCAAAGCGCTTGTGATCCCTGTCTTACTCTATGGTTGTGAGACATGGACACTAAATAGCGACTTGAAGAGACGAATCGAAGCCATTGGTAATAAGTGTCTTCGGAAAATCATGGGGTATCGCTGGGATGATTACGTGTCAAATCAGCGATTGCACCGTGAAAATGAATTGAGGCCTATTACCTGCATAGTCCATCAGCGCCAACTTCGGCTATATGGACATGTGGCATGCTACCCTGAAACCGATCCTTCCCATCGGGTTGTATCTGTAAGAGACAATCCGGCGTGGAGGAGGACAAGTGGGCGCCCACAAGGCTCGTGGCTGGGGCAAGTTGATGTTTCTTGTCGAGAGCTGCTTGGTATGGGAAAGGAGCCTGCATGGGGACTCGCGCGTGGTAACCCGCGGGAGTGGCGTCGTAGGGAGGGCGAAGCGACGCGCCCCCCGGCGTATGACCCCGATGATTGATTGATTGATAGTAGTAGAATTTCTTTATCATTCGTGTTTTAGTTTATACCAGTGTATTATTATACTTTTTTCATATTATTTGTATAAATATTGTTATGAGTAAGATATAATACTGCTGCAGATAGTCCTTGGTGTCCTAGCTTAGTACAATAACTCCCCTTTTCTTTCCAATGTATTCAGTTTAAAAAAAAAAAAAATTATAAGGAGAAAATGAGAGGACAGGAAGGGGGGTGGGAGAGGAAATAAAGGAAGGAAGAGAAGAGGGAGGAGATGCAAGAAGAAGCCTGCAAGAACGTATCAGTAAATGCTTAATATTCTATACCTAGTTAGTTTATTCAGCGATTATCCTCTCTCTCTCTCTCTCTCTCTCTCTCTCTCTCTCTCTCTCTCTCTCTCTCTCTCTCTCTCTCTCTCTCTCTCTCTCTCTCTCTCTCTCTCTCTCGCTCTCGCTCTCGCTCTCTCTCTCTCTGCTGCATATTGAAGTAAATAAAGTTATGTATCTTTATATTTCTTACTCTATAGTTTTTACGTTAACTCATTAAAAAAAAAAAAAGTTCTTGTTTTTTCCTCTCAGCAATGATTAATTATAGCTGCTCTTCCGACAGCCTACCACTCTTACCCCAGAGAGAGAGAGAGAGAGAGAGAGAGAGAGAGAGAGAGAGAGAGAGAGAGAGAGAGAGAGAGAGAGAGAGAGAGAGAGAGAGAGAGAGAGAGAGAGAGAGAGAGAGAGAAGAGAGGAGAGAGAGAGAGAGAGAGTGGAAGACCGAGATTACTCCAGCTAGTTTCAAATAAGGAAGATGAATGCACCGACTTCAATATATTTAACTTTGTCCAATATTTTCTCTCCTGCTGCATGTTTCCCTCTCCTGCTCTTCCTCCTTCCCTCATATTCACCTTTCCTTTCTCCCTCTCTCTTTCTCTTTGTCATTTTGATTGCTTTGTTTCAATTCGTATATTTCCATTCCTTATCTTATTTCGTATTTTATGTTTTAATGGTTCTTACATACTCCATTTTCCTGTCTACAGTCTTTTCCTTACACCCTTCCCTACCTTCCTTTCCCTCCTCGTAATCCTCTATCACCCACGTATGCCTTAATCACAGCCGTTCCAGGAAAACCACCGTCCAAGGGATGCACTGGAGATTACACTGAGATATTCACAGATTTATATATATATATATATATATATATATATATATATATATATATATATATATATATATATATATATATATGTATATGTATAAATATAGAATTATATAGTATAAATATTTATATATATATTTTTTTTTTTACATCACAAAGGACTGGCTAAGGGCCCAACAAAAAGAGGTAAAACAAAGCCCGCTTAGTTGCCAGTCCCTATAAAAAAGACATTAAGAGAATAAAAAAAAAAAGAGGGGTGGGCCAATTTAGTTCGGGAGGTGTCTTGTTACTCTTCTTTTGAAAATATTTAAGTCGTAGGCAGGTGGAAAAATTGAAACAGGAAGATAGTTCCAGAGTTTACCAGTGAAAGGGATGAAAGAGTAAAGATACTGATTAACTCTTGCATTGGGAAGATGGACAGAATAGGGATGAGAATGAGTAGACAGTCTTGTGCAGCGAGGCCGCGGGAGGCGCAAAGGCATGTAGTTAGCAAGTTCAGAATAGCGGTGAGCATGAAAATAACGGTAGAAGATAGCAAGAGAAGCAACATTGCGGCGGTGATTTAAAGATTGAAGACAGTCAGTCAGAGGAGGGGAGTTGATGAGACGAAAAACTTTTGACTCAACCATGTTTAGCAGAGCTGTATGAGTGGATCCTCCCCAAACATGTGAGACATACTCCATACATGGGCGGATAAGGCCCCTATAGAGAGCAAGCACCTGGGAGAGAGAAAAAAAAGGACGCAAACTCCACAGAACACTTAACTTCTTAGAAGCTGTTTTAGCAGGAGATGCGATGTAAGATTTCCAGTTCAGATTTTTAGTTAAGGATTGTCCAAGAATGTTCATTGTAGAAGAAAGAGATAGTTGCGTGGCATTGAAGAAGAGGGAATATCTATCTGGTAGGTTTTGTAGAGTAGATAGGTGAAGAAATTGGGTTTTTGAGGCATTGAACAAAACAAGGTATGCTTTGCCCAAAGCAGAAATTAAAGAAAGATCAGAAGTTAGGCGCTCGGTGGCATCTCTCTGTGAATCACTTAGTTCCTGTCGAGTTGGACGTCTAATAAACGACGTTGAAAAATGTAGGGTAGAATCATAAGCGTAGGAGTGGATAGGGCTTTGAATTAGACTTAGAAGATCATTAATGAATAATAGAAAGAGAGTAGGTGATAGAACCAAACCCTGGAGAACACCACTGTTGATAGATTTAGGAGAAGAACAATATCCGTCTACAGTAGCTGCAATAGAACGGTTTAAAAGGAAACTTAAGATGAAGGTACAGAGAGAAGGATAGAAACCGAATGAGGGTAGTTTGGAAATTAAAGATTTGTGCCAGACTCTATCAAAAGCTTTTGATATGTCAAGGGCAACAACAAAGTTTCATCGAAACCCCTAAATGAGGATGACCAAGATTCGGTTAGGAAAGCTAGAAGATCGCCAGTAGATCGCTCTTTACGGAAACCGTACTGACGATCAGATATAAGATTGTGAGCAGATAGATGCTTAACCCCTTGAGACTCAGAAAGTAATTTCCATTGTAATTTGGGTACCATTAGACAATATTTAGTGAATATATGCAATATTTTATAAATATGAACTGTTTGGTATCCTTGACGACTAACTAATTTGGTATATTCCCTTACTTTTCGTAATTATTTGGCTCGAAAACACCCAGTTTTTTATAGCAAAGGAAAGATCTGGGCGTGAAGGGGTTAAGAATCTTCTTATTAAATATAGATTCAAAAGCTTTAGAAAGGCAGGAAGTCAAAGCTATAGGACGGTAGTTTGAAGGATTAGAACGGTCACCCTTCTTAGGAACATGTTGGATGTGAGCAAACTTCCAGCAAGAAGGAAAGGTGGAAGTAGATAGACAAAGACGGAAAAGTATGACCAGGCATGGTGCAAGCACAGAAGCACAATTTTTTAAGAACAATAGGAGGGACTCCGTCAGGACCGTAAGCCTTCCGAGGATCTAGGCCAGAAAGGGCAAAGAAAACATCATTACGAAGGATCTTAATGACAGGCATAATATAGTCAGAGGGTGGAGGAGAAGGAGGAACAACCCTTCATCAGCCAGAGTGGAATTTTCAGCGAAGGTTTGAGCGAAGAGTTCAGCTTTAGAAATAGATGAGACAGCTGTGAAGCCATCTGGGTGAAGCATAGAAGGGAAAGAAGAAGAAGAAAAATTGTTAGAGATGTTATTAGCTAGATGCCAGAAGTCACGAGAGGAATTCGATTCAGAAGGTTTTTGATATTTTCTATATATGATGGAGTTTTTGGTAAGTTCAGGTAAAGATTTGGCATGATTACGGGCAGAAATATAAAAGGCATGAGTTTCAGGAGATGGATGGTTACGGTACCGTTTGTGAGCCGCCTCTCTATCTTGGACAGCATGAGAGCAAGCAGAGTTAAACCAAGGTTGATGGGCTTTAGAATTAGAGAAAGTGTGTGGAATGTACGCCTCCATGCCAGAAACTATGACCTCAATTATGCGCTCTGCACAAATAGATGGGTCTCTGACATGGAAGCAGTAATCATTCCATGGAAAATCAGAGTAGTACTGCTTTAGGTCTTCCCACTTAGCTGAGTAGAAATGACAGAAGCATATCCGCTTAGGTGGGTCCCGAGGTTGCACCGGAGCGATAGGACAGGTTACAGAAATAAGATTGTGATCGGAGGAACCCGATGGAGAGAATAGTTTCAAAGAGTAAGCAGAAGGGATAATAGTAAAGAAAAGATCAAGAATGTTGGGCGTGTCTCCAAGGCGGTCAGGAATACGGGTAGGGTGCTGCACCAGCTGCTCTAGGTCTTGCAGGTTAAAAAAGTTGTAGGCTTGTTCACTAGGTTGGTCAGTGAAAGAAGATGATAGCCAATGCTGGTGGTGAACATTGAAATCCCCATGAATGAAAATTTCTGCTAAAGGAAAACGAGATGAGATGTGCTCCACTTTGGATGTTATAGTCGATGAATTTTACATAGTCCGAGGAGTTAGGTGATATATATGCAGCACAGATTAATTTAGTAAGAGAGTGACATTGAAGTCGAAGCCAGATGGTAGAAAATCCGGAAGATTCATGACCGTGGGCACGAGAGCAAGTGGTGTCGTTGCACATATTATGCTATAGCCAGCTTTGAATTGAAAATGAGAATAGAGACAGTAAGAGGAGACAGAAAAAGGTCTGCTGTCAGTGCTCACAGACAACTGGGTTTTGGTGAGGAAAAGAAGATGAGGTTTAGAGGAGGAACGATGATGCTCGACAGATTGAAAGTTAGATCTAAGACCGCGAATGTTGCAGAAGTTTAAGGAGAGAGATTTATATATATATATATATATATTATATATATATATATATATATATATATATATATATATATATATATATATATATATATATATATATATATATATATATTATATATATATATATATATATATATATATACATATACTTTGCTCCCTCATAAACATCGTAGTTTGTCCATGCCTCACACACACACACACACACACACACACACACACACACACACACACACACACACACACACACACACACACACACACACACACACACACACACACACACACACACACACACACACACACACACACACACACACACACACACACACATACACAACAACACACGTGCGCTTGCGCACACACACACACACACACACTATTTTCTTCAACCTTTAGGCTTTTCTTCACCAAACCTTGCACACTTTCCACCCTGACTAATTCCTCACTCTAGGCTTCCCTCACTTAATCTCTCTCTCACACGTATCTTCCCTCATCCCTCCATCACCACATTCTCTCTCTGCCCATGCCAAGTCCCACCACTACCACCACTACTCTCACTTAGTCACCCATCCAACATATTTCCTACCCTATCAAAACATATCATTACTTCCTCATCCATCCTCTCCGTCACTTCTCATCCCCAATATTATAAGGGTCATAAAAAGCATATATATAGCCTTCACATTCATCCTGTCCGTCACTTCTCATCCCCAATATTATAAGGGTCATATAAAGCATATATATAGCCTTCACATCCATCCTGTCCGTCACTTCTCAATCCCAATATAGTCCTAAAAAGTATCCCTATAGCATTCACATCTTCCTGTCAGTCACTTCTCATCTCCACTATAAAAAGGGTCATAAAAAGTATATCTATAGCCTTCACATCCATCCTGTCTGTCACTTCTCATCCCCAATACAAACGTTCCTTAAGTATCCCTATAGCACGCCTTCACATCCATCCTGTTCGTCATTTCTCATCCCCTACAATAAAAATTATTTACGTAAAATTATCCCTATATACATCACATCCATCCTGTTCGTCACTTCTCATCCCCTACAATCAAATAAGGTGATCAGAAGTATACCTGTAGCACGACTTCACATCGTTCCTGTCCGTCACTGCCCATCCCCAATATGCATAGCTCCTTAAAATTATCCCTATCTGACTATAACACGCCTTCACATATATCCTGTTCGTCACTTATCATCCCCTACAATAAAAAGCTCCATAAAAGTATCCCTATAGCCTTCACATCTATCATGTTCGTCACTTCTCATCCCCAATAAAAAAGGGCCTTAAAGTATCCCTATAGGATGCCTTCACATCCATCCTGTTCGTCACTTCTCATCCCCAATAAAAAAGAACCTTAACCCTTTGAGGACTAGAACGTATTTCCATTGTAATTTGGGTACTATTAGACGATTTTTAGTGAATTTAAGCAATATTTTATAGATATGGCCTGTTTAGTATCCCTGTCGATTAGCTAATTTGGTATATTAAGTTACTTTTCGTAATTTTATGGCTAACAACATAAGATTTTTTTTATAGCAAAGGAAAGATCTGGTCGTGAAGGGGTTAAACGTATCCCTATAACACACCTTCACATCTCTCTCACCCACAAGGACACTCACCAGATACACCCTGGAGGAGAAGCGCAGTGGTTGGTGTCTTAGTACGGAGGAGAACACGGTGTCGGCCTCCTCAAGACGACCTGTGTTGAGGTACAGCTTGCCGAGGCTCTCCCCGACGTCTGCCTCCCACGTCACCGCCAGGGCTCTGTAGAAGGTGGTGGTGGTGGTTGAGTGGTGGTGGTGGTGGTGGTGGTGGTGGTGGTGGTATGCATGAAGGGGGTAAAAGTAAGGGATGTTTGTGAAGGTGATTTACGATTGTGTACGATGATTGTATACGATGATTACTTACGACGATCATGATGTTGATTTTAGGAGGTGCAAGAAAGCAATGACATCATTGTATCCATTTAAAATATTATAATAAATATCTTTGAATATCCCCTTTACCTACCTACCTACCATAATACACATATAAAAAACCATACAAAATATTTTTATTTACAGAGGAAACAAAATTTTACACGCACACACACTTAGTTTTTTGCGATCAATTACTGATGCAAACCTGTA
>JACEEZ010021983.1:45432-57932 GCA_016584305.1 Chionoecetes opilio
TACGCCTCTATCTCATCTATATTCTCTCCTTCTCTAATATCTCCTACTATTTCTACTCTCTTCGTCTCTCTAACTCTCTCTCTCTCTCTCTCCTCTCTCCTCTCTCTCTCTCCTCTCTCTACTCTCTCTTATCTCTTCCTCCTCTCTCTCTCTCTCTCTCTCTCTCTCTCTCGCTTATTTGCTATCTATTATCCTTATCGTTTCTTACCCTTTCTCACTTGTTTAGTTTTTCAGTGTTACAGGTGATTATCTATGCATCCTCCCATATCCTATTTCCCAAAAAACAGTTATATTTGGTCTCAATTATACGTCATTAAAATATGAAGTGTTGAACCATTAGATGCAATTAAGTTTTCATGTAGGATCTGAAACTCTGTATACAAAAAAAATCCAAAAAAGCCTGTTTTTCGATTTGATTTCAGAATCTCCAATCCATCAGATAATTTAAGTGATCTAATATACGTTTCTGCTTTCATTCAAAACAAATTTACATTATCTGAATTTTCCTTTTGAATTGGAGACTTGTAGCCACTTGCATACAAATTCCTGGAATTCATGATTTCAAAAACAGTGTTGAACAATGAAATTTATAGTAGCTTCACAGCCCTCAAAATGACTAAGTTGTTCCTGCAGACAAAATCTTAGTGAATTTGCAACTGATTCGCTGAGTAACTGTACTGCTAATGTAACATTCATATTTTTTCTTCGCCACGCACCATGTGTAGCTCTCAGTTTATTCCCTAAATGAAGCTGTTCGTGGTTTTGAAGTTCATGCAACCTTTCAATGGAGTCCCACTTTACCAAATGTCCACTCTCATCCACCAATACCTTCTTATCACCAAAACAGTTCCACACAAGTTTCAACATGTGACACGGATCGAGAAGCACACACACACACACACACACTGATTGCTCTGTCACTGGGTATTGAAAAGCTAATTCAATAGTGTCAAATGCAAAACTACACCCAATATTATTATGCATGGCTATATTGGATGCTGCGCCGTCTCAAGTTAAGGAAATAACTGTGACGCCTGCAGAATGCAGCTTTGTTAAACATTGCGTGACTAAATTAGCTTTCTTATGCTGAATGAATTAATGAAGAGAGCAGCCAGGGTGGGGTCAAGTCTGGTGCATAGTCAGCTGTCAGGTCAGGACAAGGGAACGGCTGCTACCACCTGATTTCTGCCAATCATTGTATGGCCGCGGGCCGACCAGAATGACCTACTTTTTCCGCGCCTCGTCCTCTTCTCTTATCCTACCTCCATGGTTAGAATGATAAGGAGGAACAAAACTCTCGAGAAGAGGGGAAGGGAGAAACGGATGACAAAGGAGTAAAATACAAAGATAACTAAAAGTGTCACTAAAAGAAAAACTGAGAAAAATATAAAGGTAGATAAAGAAGAGACACTGAAGATACATGGCAGTGTTAGGATATCAAGTTATATAGGACGGGAGAAAAAAGAAGAGAAAATAAAGAGAGGAAGAGGCCGAGAGAGAGAGAGAGAGAGAGAGAGAAACAAAATTACATCGTCTCATAAAAAAACTTAATCCTATACTTTACTGTTTTATTTCTTATTAATTACATATTTTGATTAGTGTTACCCTCTTTGCCTCTCTTCCTGTTCCCTAATGCTTTAATTTGCATCATACATGACCTCAGTACTGCTCGTGTGTCTTCCTCCTCCTCCTCGTCCTCCTCAGGTTCTCCTAGACTGACTCCCTTTCGTCTTTCTTATATATTTTCGTTTTTCATCTTTATCCACCTTTTCTTCTCTCCTGCCACACATCATTCTCTGCGAGACAAGGGATCCCGAGGACTTATAGTTCATGGGAAATAGCTTTTTATGTGAAACTAATTGTAATAGTTTGTTTTACTGCATAAACATGTTATTTGGATTTTAAAGATCACCATATCCATAATGGAACGAATTCGGCCACCTTTAACTGACCTAATTTTCAGATACAATATTGCTGCTGTTACCATTGTTTGAGCTTGAATATCTCTTCATATATCAACGTTTTGGCATATAATATATTAAGTACTGATAGGAACATACCTCAAGGATATATCAGGAATCAGATTTGTCCTTTGACCACTGTGGATCCCTGGGTCAAAGGTCAAACCATATATTTTCAAGGTCAAAGGTCAAAACTTTCATTTTCGGATACAAAATTTGTACAAGAAATACCTTGATTAAGGAAATATTGTGGAATATAATATTTAGTTAGTTATCTCGGACTAGTTTAGTAATTATTCATTTATTGATGATAACGAATAAAACGCATTATTTTGCAGTTTAAAAAGAGCTTGCATATAACCAAGCTAGAAACCAATTATTAAGGGTCTCCCTATTTTTGATTGGTTGACTTGCATCAACCAAAATATCAATATAATGACATGTGTATGTTCTGTTGTGCTGCTGTAGAAGGTGCTGAATATGGAACAATGTGGGTAGGTGATAAAGCAGCAACTATCTGTTCAACAATGCAAGCAAGGAAAGAGGGTCTTCAATTATTGTTCAAACAGGTCAGCTGGTCCATTCTTGTTGCAGGCATAAACATACAAACAAGAAGGACATATAATAGCCATGAAGAGGAAGGCAGAAAAAAGTGTTCTTTCTCCACCATCAATAAGATCGGAAAGCCAGCCTTCCATTTTGCTACTCATTGTCTTTATTGTACAGTGAAGGATGTTGATGAGGGTGGATGTCCTTTTGCCGATTTGTTCCGCGTATCTACTTGGAATTGCCATGATGCTATTATGCGAAGTTGTGTGGAGCGTGGTGACACGTGGACCGATGATGTGAAATCATAAGTTGAATTTGCCAGACATGCCTGCAGCTGATGGTATATACCACAAGGTGTGGAGTGGAAAGTTCAGAACTGGAAGAAGGATGCCAACCAAATATGATTTACACCTAAATGATAAAGAGAGGAGTAGGAGTGGTAGAAAGGTAAATGTATCCAGAGATGAAGCATTTCAAATTGTAGTCGCACAGTTCATAGAAATGGAATAACTAACAACACTCGCAGACTTACAAACTAGAATGAGAAAGATTTATTAAGAGTCATTCATACCTTACCTAAAGCGAAATCTCATATATCATGTTGGGGATTCTCTAGTCGTTAGTCAAATGGGAAAGTACAACAATGTAGTGGCAGTCAGGCAAACATCATCTAAGATTCTCAGTAAGTTCTACAAAGATTTGAAAGAAGACGACAGCCAAGAAACAAAAAAAATGTCCATATCAAAAACAGCAGAAACTTTGATAAAATCAGACTTCAGCAGATTTGAGACAAATAGATTACAGCACACTTCCATTTCTGAGATCGGTAACACCCAACGAAGCTTGGACTTTGTTCCTTTTTCACTTAGAATGTTACTTGCTGAATTCTTCAGGGGAAGAAAAACTAACAATGACTTGAAGGTTGCAGCTATAGGACAATGTATTATGCAACAAGCTAGGCTAAGAAGTTTCATGGCACCAATGCAATTTGCATTACCAGTGCATATCCTCTGGACTTATTATTGCTCAAGGTACCTGGTTGAGGACTTTACCAGCAAAGGATCTTGTATTTCATATGATAAAGTGAAGCTATTCAAATCTTGTGTAGCACATCAAAACAAAGGTGAACTAGAAAATATGGCTGGCATACATCTTATGCCACTTCATCGCTGATAATGTTGACCATAATACATTAATATTCAATGGAAAGGACACGTATCATGGCATGTGTGCATCAATATCACCAGTAGCCTCAACTCAAGCATTCATTCGGAATTCAGAATATTTCAAGACTAAGCCAGCAAGTATTGCAGGGACAAGATGTACAAATCTGGGTAAAGTTGGAGAAAAGCTGACTTACAAACCATTAGCGTCCATTGTCCATGAAGATTTCAGAGAGCATCTAAATACTCTTTGGAAATCTCATTTCTTTATAGATGTAACAGGCTAGGATGGTCCGAATTATGCAAATCAATACCCGAGGTAGTCATTCAGGAAAAGCATCCTTCCACTTCCTACCTATGTTTGACTTGTATCCAGCCAACATGGATTGTATCTTCACTACGCTAGTGTTTGTAACTGACCAGTGCCTCAGTTACAACATATCGCCTATCAAGGTTGTCATCACATTAATTTTCATCAACCCTTGTCGCTCAAGGCAAGACATGTAATTATAATCAGCCATGAAGAACAACTGCAACATGTTCTCATCTTCTGCCCAGTCCATACCTTAATGAGTTTCCTTGGCACTATCTGTCACATCATGAAAGGAAGTGGACTGAGATAACTACATATTTGAGCTTGTCTATAGTTCCAACCCCGTCAACCACATGTTGCTGGCTGGAAAGGCATATGAGCGATCAGTACGTGGCCACTTCTTAGTTGATGCTGTTTTAAATGCATCAGTGGTCAGAGTTTGAGAAGTGTTTAAGTTTAAAGACCTGCCAACTACTAGTGATGTGGCTAAATATCACTCACTCCGTGTCTATTATCAAACACTGGTCTGGCTAGGAAACAATAAGATTAGACCTGACGATTGGGGCCTGAAGATAAATGGAAAAAACTTAATTGCTTGCACGATGGACAACAGTCCAGCGCCAGATGCTTTGTTGAAAGTAATCAGATGTAGATGCAAAGAGTTATGTGAAACTCAACACTGTTCATGCAAAAAACATGGGTTATACTTTACAGATTTCTGCGAGGAGTGTCATGACGGTACTTGTGTTAACACATTATTAGATGAAGACTCAGAACATGACAAATTTTTATTACAACCGAAAAGCAAAACAGATATATATATATATATATATATATATATATATATATATATATATATATTATATATATATATATATATATATATATATATATATATATATATATATATATATATATATATATATATATATATATATATAATATATATATATATATTTATTTATTTATACTTATATTATATATATACTATGTATATATATACGTATATATATATATATATATATATATAATAATATAAGCGAAAGTGTGTCTGTCTGTCTGTCTGTCTGTCTGTCTGTGTGTGTGTGTGGTATAGGTTCCGCCCCCCGTGGCGCAAACACCTCATATGGCACATTTTTGGAATCAGGTTGACCAGGGGAAGGTCATAAGCCCACTTATGAGATGACCCGATCACATTTTTTTTCCTTTTTTTTTTTAGCAGCCTATTAGCGAGAATTGTGAAAACAAAAGTGGGTTGCGAGAATTGAGGAAGCCTTGATGTAGGGTGATGGGTAATGGGTGAGTGAATGGGTGGGGTGTTGGGTAATGGGTGTGGGGTGATGGGTGAGTGAATGGGTGGGGGTGATGGGTTGGGGGTGATGGGTGATGGGTGAGGGAATAGGTGGGGGGTGATGGGTAATGGGTGAGTGAATGAGTGTGTGGTGATGGGTAATGGGTGAGTGAATGGTGGGAGGTGATGGGTAATGGGTGAGTGAATGGGTGGGGGGTGATGGGTAATGGGGTGAGTGAATGGGTGTGTGGTGATGGGTAATGGGTGAGTGAATGGGTGGGGGGTGATGGGTAATGGGTGAGTGAATGGGTGGGGGTGATGGGTAATGGGTGAGTGAATGGGTGGGGGGTGATGGGTAATGGGTGAGTGAATGGGTGGGGGAATACATACATTTCTACATCCATGATTTCAGGAAAGTTAGAAGGGGCTATCTGGAGAGTCCATGTTTGGTGGGCCTTCGGCCCACCAAACACAGGTGGTGGGCCGAAGGCCCACCAATAGCCCTCCGCAGGAGCTAGCCAAAAAGTCCGCCCGGAGGGCGGCTTTGCGGCTAGTATTTCATAGATAACAGTAGACCTGGATGTTACACTCGGCAACGAAGCGCGCTGGACGCTGCAGTACTGCTGGCCCCATGGCCGTCTGCTGGCCCATTCACTTGCTGCATATGACTTTCATATAGACTATGGTTTATCAGGATATATGATATACTGTAATCTTCGTAAATGTTTGTTCTATAATATCATCAAATAAAAAACAGTAAAACACGCTAAAGAAATGCCATTACGAGACTCAGAAGAAATATGCATGAATTTAATATTCATTTAAACTCTTCGCCATTTAATACTTTGCGAATCAACTTTTAACATGAAACATATAAATAGAAGCGCAATTTTATTAGCTTTCCATTGATATTTTTCGTTTTTTGATAAATGAATTACGACCTTGCAGAAATTAGCGTTAACTAAATAAATAAAATCAGCAATCGGGTAATTTTCCCGATTGATGATGCTATTTATTTACTTATATATTTATTTTTCTGATAATTGAATTAGCACCATGCATAAATTAGCGTTAACTAAATAAGTAACTTCATCAATCGGGAAAAATACCTGATTGATGATTTTATTTATTTATTTAACACTAATTTATACATGGTTCTAAATAATTTATCAGAAAACGAAATATATCAATGGAAAGCTACTAAAATTGCGCTTCTATTGATATGTTTCATGTTAAAAGTTGACTCGAAAAGTTTTAAATGGCGAAGAGTTGAAGTGAATATTAAGTTCATGCATATTTCTTCAGTCCCGTAATGGCATTTCTTTAGCGTGTTTTACTGTTTTTTATTTGATAATATTATAGAACAAACATTTACGAAGATTACTGTATATCATATATACTGATAAACCATAGTCTATATGATAGTCATATGCAGCAAGTGAATGGGCCAGCAGACGGCCATGGGGCCAGTACTGCAGCGTCCAGCGTGCTTCGCTGCCGAGTGTCACATCCAGGTCTACTGCTATCTATGATATATATATATATATATATATATATATATATAATGAAGTTTCAGGGTGACAGAGACACTCGGTATACTTGGGGTTGTTTATGCAACGTTTCGCCAAGGCACTTGGCATCATCAGGCTAAAAATAGTTAAAATTTAATATGTTATAATGCTAAAAAGCGAACATCTAAAAAATTAATTCTAAGAGACAATAAAATATTCCTATATTTTCTAAAATTACTAACTAATAAATAAAATATAATTTGTACTTAACGGACCTTGGTGTGTATGCTGTCTGAGTTGGTAGAGGACTGAATGAACACTGGTTTTGTGGGTGACATTTCAGCTTGTGTGGGGCGATCGAACCGAGAGTCGGGCAATCGAAACAGTGGTAATCATTTGAGTATATGTAGTTGTTGTGAAATGACTTGGTTATTAAGATCAGGGGACAAGTGCTTGATGTGTATAGCTTCTAATAATTTAGTGTCACTAGGGTAGTGTGCCTTGGATAGGATACTGAAGTCATTCATAGAAAAAGGGTGATCTAAATCATGTGAGTGTGAGCGGATTGCAGATTGCGAAGGTGAAGAAATGGGTCGACCAGTACGTGCAGAAACACCTTTATGCTCAGAAAGCCTAAGGGTTAGATTCCTTGTCGTCTCGCCGACGTATCTAGCGTTACAGCTAGAACATTTGAATTCATAAATTATGTTAGAAATAAGGGCTTTAGGTATAGAGTCTTTATATTTGAAATGAGTTCTTAGGGTAAGAGAATTAGTAAAAATAAATTTAAATTTTGAGTTAGGAAGATGTGACTTAAGTAGATCATTGAGTTAAAGGCACATCTTCCTAACTCAAAATTTAAATTTATTTTTACTAATTCTCTTACCCTAAGAACTCATTTCAAATATAAAGACTCTATACCTAAAGCCCTTATTTCTAACATAATTTATGAATTCAAATGTTCTAGCTGTAACGCTAGATACGTCGGCGAGACGACAAGGAATCTAACCCTTAGGCTTTCTGAGCATAAAGGTGTTTCTGCACGTACTGGTCGACCCATTTCTTCACCTTCGCAATCTGCAATCCGCTCACACTCACATGATTTAGATCACCCTTTTTCTATGAATGACTTCAGTATCCTATCCAAGGCACACTACCCTAGTGACACTAAATTATTAGAAGCTATACACATCAAGCACTTGTCCCCTGATCTTAATAACCAAGTCATTTCACAACAACTACATATACTCAAATGATTACCACTGTTTCGATTGCCCGACTCTCGGTTCGATCGCCCCACACAAGCTGAAATGTCACCCACAAAACCAGTGTTCATTCAGTCCTCTACCAACTCAGACAGCATACACACCAAGGTCCGTTAAGTACAAATTATATTTTATTTATTAGTTAGTAATTTTAGAAAATATAGAATATTTTATTGTCTCTTAGAATTAATTTTTAGATGTTCGCTTTTTAGCATTATAACATATTAAATTTTAACTATTTTTAGCCTGATGATGCCAAGTGCCTTGGCGAAACGTTGCATAAACAACCCAAGTATACCGAGTGTCTCTGTCACCCTGAAACTTCATGATGAATCTACAAGAAAAATCAACTATATTATATATATATATATATATATATATATATATATATATATATGGAACAATTAGGGAAACGAGGTGTTCCAGTATCGCCAGTCCCTCTGCCTAGACGGAGGGAAGGAGCGTGGACACAGGTGAAAAACAAAGTGACTGGCCTAGGGAGCCCACAGACTCCACCTCCTGTGGCCAGGAATAGCTTTGCTACCCTCGTTGACGAGTGCGCTGAGGAAGGGAGTGGAATGACAGTCGTGCCTTCCCTGTCTTCACGTAAGACCGTAGTTGTGGGTGACAGCCAGGTCAAGTATATAGATAGGACCTTTTGTAACAGATATAAAAAGAATAGGACGCTTGCCTGTTTTCGTGGAGCGGGGATAGGGAACATAGCAGACAGGCTGGGAAGGGTAATGGTGAGTGAGGGATTAGCGCCGACGGTATGTATTAGTGCAGGGGGAAATGATATAGGCAGGGTCTGGGGACAGGACCTCTTAATTAAGGAGGTACAAGGAGGCCCTAGGTAGGGTTAGGGACCTTGGAGGCACCCCTGTTGTGTGTGGCATTTTACCGCGCAGGAAAGGGGGCCCGGGCTGGTGGTCGGAAACGTTTGAGGTGAACAGCTTGCTGGCCGAACTCTGCAGGAGGAACGGGTGGCTCTTTATCAACAACTGGGCTCGATTCATCGGTAAGGACCACCTGTACGCCAGGGACGAGGTGCATCTCTCTCAGAGGGGTGTGGGGATGTTTGCGTGGGTAATTGAAAGTGAGATGGGGGTCAGGGGTGTTTTAGAGGCCAGGAGGGTGTGAAGTTAAGAATAGTGATCATGATAGTCAAGGAAGCAATATTGTTGGTGAAGTCAGGATTAAACGCAGTAGAATTAGGAAAAAGAGAGGGATAAAACAGACAGTCAGCGTAAATACAGCTAGTGGGAAAATCGATAAGGTGAAGAAGTGCAACTTAAAGGTTTATTATAGAAATTGTAGGAATATATTAAATCAGATATACTTACTGAGAGGGAAAGCTTGTGTAGAAGATTTTGGTATAATAGCATTAACAGAAACATGGTTAGATATGACAGGGAAAGTATTTAATCCAGAAGTTGATATAGCGGGATATAAGTTATTTCACAAGGACAGGTTAAAAAGGAGAGGCGGAGGAGTTGCACTATATGCCAGGGATACATTGCAGTGTTGTGTTAACAACGTTATATAAACGGATGCTGGCATAGAGTCTATATGGGTGGAAATTAGAGATGGAACTGATAAGATGGTCTTGGGGTTAGTGTACAGGCCTCCAAACTTATGTAAGGAGGATTCTGCTCTTATATGGCAGGAAATAAGCAAGGCATGTAAATATAATCGATTATGCGTGGTCGGAGACTTTAATCTTAGAAGGATTGACTGGGATTTAATTTAATTTAATTTAACCCGATGATAGGAGACAATGACGAAGAGAAGTTGTTAAAAATAGTTCAAGATAACTTCCTAAAGCAGGCAATCAAAGAGCCTACTAAGGGGAGATAATATTATAAATGTATTACTAACAAACAGGGAAGATTTAGTTACTGATGTGGAAGTTGGAGGTACGTTAGGGAAAAGCGACGATTGTGAAATCATATTTTGCTTAAAATGGGAAGTAGGAGGCAGAAGTGTTAATAAGCATAGAGTACCTGACTTAAGAAAGGCTGATTATGTAGGATTGAGAAGATACCTGGAAGGGATTAACAGGGGCAAGAGGGAGTGTGAGATGAGATCTGTGGTCGGGACGGAGGTGGTTGCCGGTGATGTCAGTGCGGAAAAGGATTATAATACCTTTGTCAGCAATTTAATTGCAAGTCGGAAGAAAAAAAAATCTTTGTAAGGCGATAAGATCAGGCAAAACGAGCCTAGGTGGATGACTGAGTTTTTAAAACACAACATAAGGGTAAAAAGGGACATGTGTAAGAAAGTTAAGGATGGGCAGGTGAATAGTATAGTGAGGCAGTATAACGAGATGGCTAGAACAGTGAAAAATGTAACAAGAGCAGCAAAGAACAATTATGAGATTAAGGTTGTAGGGAAGGCAAAGACCGATCCTAAGGTATTTTTTCAGGTTTATAAAATAAAAGACTAGGGAATTAGTGCAGCCATTAAAAAATGAGCAGGGGGAGATTGTAAGCACGGCAGAGGATATGTGTAAAAGTTAAAATTATTATTTCTTAAGTGTTTTTACTCAAGAGGATAAACAGAAGGTACCTGATAGTGAACAGATGTTTAGAGGAGAGAATGATGAGAAACTCAAAGATATTGTGATATCTAGGGAAATTGTAAAAGAAGGTATAGACATAATGAAGAATTTTAAGTCACCAGGACCAGATGAAGTTTATCCCAGAGTATTAAAATAATGCAAAGAGGTTATTAGTGAGTCGTTAGTGCATATTTTTAGGAAATCGATTGGTATAGGGGTGGTGTCGTTAATTAATGTGGATGAAGGGAGATGTAGTTCCCATTATTTAAGAAGGGAAATAGAGGATTAATGTCAAATTATAGACCCGTTAGCCTGACGTCAGTGGTAGGTAAATTATTGGAATCTGTTATTGCAAAAAATATTAGAGAGCATCTAGAAAAACATAGTTTGGTAACATGGGTTCACAAAAGGTATATCATGTCTTACTAATTTAATGAGTTTTTATAGGAAAGTTTATGCAACATTAGATAATGATGAGGATTATGATATAGTATACCTGGACTTTAGAAAGGCATTCGACAAGGTGCCACACGGTAGACTCTTAAATAAGGTTAAGGCTCATGGAATAAATGGGAAGGTTCTTCTTTGGATTAGATCTTGGGTAAGTAATAGGCAGCCAAGGGTTACAATTAATGGTTCTAAATCTGAATGGGGGCAGGTAACAAGTGGAATTCCACAAGGGTCTGTTTTGGGGGCATTACTATTTTTGATTTACATCAACGACTTGGATAGTGGGATAAGTAGTGATATCAGCAAGTTTGCGGATGATACTAAGGTAGGTAGGATTATTAGAGGACAGTCTGATGTAAATATTTTGCAGGGAGACTTAGATAAATTAAATGAGTGGGTAGATATATGGCAGATGGAATATAATATTGATAAGTGTAGCGTAATGAATGTTGGTAGAAAAAATCCTGGTAATAGGTACACCATACGCAATGTATCGCTGAAAATATCAGAAGGTGAGAAAGATCTGGGAGTGCGGGTAAGCTCAGACCTCTGTCTTAGGAATCAATGTATTCAGGCTAGAAATCGAGCTAACAGGGTGTTAGGATTCATTACCAGGAGTGTTAAAAGTAGAAGTGCTGAGGTTATTCTAAAGCTTTATTTGGCACTAGTCAGACCTCACCTAGACTATGCGGTTCAGTTTTGGTCTCCGTATTACAGGATGGATATAGCCTTGTTAGAATCAGTCCACAGAAGGATGACCAAAATGATTCATGGAATGCGTCACTTTAGTTATGAGAAGAGATCGAAGCTATTGAATTTACACTCACTCGAGAGGCGTAGAGTACGGGGCGATCTGATAGAAGGTTTTAAGTGGTTAAAGAGATACAATAAAGGCGATATGGGAAACGTTCTTACGGCTCGTAAGCAGGGTAGAACAAGAAGTAACGGATTCTAGCTGGAAAATCGTATATTTAAAAAGAAAATTGGGAGAAGCTGGTTCACAAATAGGGTGGTGAATGATTGGAATGGACTCAGTCGTCAGGTGGTCAATGCGGAGTCTATTGGGGTCTTTAAAAGGAGTCTGGATAAATTCATGGATGGGGAAGAGAAGTGGATATAGGCAGTGTTAAGTAACAGGAACTACCTCGTGTAGGTTTCACTGTAGCTTCTTTATTTTCTTATGTTCATATATATATATAGTGGGGAGAGAGAGAGAGAGAGAGAGAGAGAGAGAGGAGAGAGGAGAGAGAGAGGAAGGAGAGAGAGAGGAGAGAGAGAGAGAGAGAGAGAGAGAGAGAGAGAGAGGAGAGAGAGAGAGAGAGAGAGATGAAGAGATGAGAGAGAGAGAGAGAGATGAGAGAGAGAGAGAGAGAGAGAGAGAGAGAGAGAGAGGAGAGAGAGAGGAGAGAGAGAGAGAGAGAGAGAGAGAGAGAGAGA
>JACEEZ010021983.1:62932-67932 GCA_016584305.1 Chionoecetes opilio
CCAGGTAACCATCAAATATATATCATTGCCGTCAATATATCCACCTCGGTTTGGTATGCATGTTAGAGAGACGCAAATTCTTCAATCACATTCCATCCAGCAACTCGGTCTGGAATTCCCATTACGCCACGAGTCTTTTGATGATAAACTTCATGTTTCAGGATTATTTGCTTTATAACCATTCGTTTCGAGTTGGAAGGTCATTTCTTTTCGTTTTCATATCTGACAAAGTTTACATGCTTGTCTTTCCCAACAGGTGTAGTGTCATGTGCCTTGTCTCTCCGGGAGCATGTAAATAATAATAATAATAATAATAATAATATTAATAATAATAATAATAATGTTAATAATAATAATAATAATAATAATAATAATAGATAATTACAATAATAATAAACGGTCCTTTTACGTGATATTTAAGGACTGAAGATATACATTGGGGGGAAATGACATCTACGGAGTGTATCTGTAATGCTTAATTCGAATCCAAATTACAAGACAAAAAGGATAAAAAAATAAATAAAAATGAATGGCGAACAAAATGTAAGTCTACTCACAGAGGAAGAAAAAATATATGAAAATGTAGAGAAAGCTGAACAATTTACAATGAGTTTGTGTGTGTGCGTGTGTGTGTGTGTGTGTGTGTGTGTGTGTGTGTGTGTGTGTGTGCATGTGTGCGTGTGTTGTGTGTGTGTGTGTGTGTGTGTGTGTGTGTGTGTGTTGTGTGTGTGTGTGTCTGTGTCTGTGTGTGTGTGTGTTGTGTGTGTGTGTGTGTGTGTGTGTGTGTGTGTGTTTATTCACCCACGGTCTTGCCCACGCAAGCTGGCCTCACGATCGCCAGTTTTACCCTTCCGGAAAGTCTTGGACCTCATACTGAACACCGTGTATGTGTGTGTGGGGGGAGGGGGGAAGGGAGGGTTTGGAAGGGAGTATGCCACTTGTTTGCTAATTCACCAAATGGCACTTCAGACATGTGGCGTTCATTGGTAGTGTTGTGAAGGAAATAATCTCATTCACTTTACATACGCAGCCCTTTTCCTTCTGCTGTTCTCTGACGGGTATTTCTTACTTTCTTACTTTCTTTCTTTCTTCCGGTCCCCAAACGCCGCGACTTGCAGTAGAGGACATAATAATTAAATCCTCGACTCGAGTACTTTTCATCATAAATCCCTTCGTCCCACTATTTCTTGTTTCCATCGGCGCTGCTCTTCATATTATCAACTCGCTAAAGTCACCCGGGTCTGTGTCCTAGCCATGAAGGAACTCTCTACAAGTTCTTCATATCAAGATTCTAGAAGCCAAACTTCCCCAGTCGAAAAGTTCCTTTGTTTGGACTTCTCTGCGTCACCTCCCCTGCCTCCTCCCTGCATCTGTGCCTGCTTGACTCCCTACCTCCCTTGCCTCACTGCCTCCCTGTCTGCCTCCCCTCTGCATCTGTGCTTGCCTGTCTGCCTCCCTGCCTGCCTGTCTGTCTACCTGCCTGCCTGCTTCCATACCTTCACTCTGCTAAGCTGCATTCCTTCTCCTCATACTCTGAGAGACAGTCTTAAGGTTAAATCTCTCTCTCTCTCTCTCTCTCTCTCTCTCTCCTCTCTCTCTTTTCTCATCTCTCTCTCTCTCTCTCTCTCTCTCTCTCTCCTCTCTCTTCTCTCTCTCCTCTCTCTCTCCTCTCTCTCTCTCTCTCCTCTCTCTCTCTCTCTCTCTCTCTCTCTCTCTCTCTCTCTCTCTCTCTCTCTCTCTATCCACATACCCAGAAGCATCTTACCTTTTCAAGCCTCTGTCACAACTCCCTTTTCTTCCCCTGACTTAATATGTACTTATATATATATATATATATATTATATATATATATTAATATATATATATATATAAAATATATATATCCCTGCACCTTCCCACACTCCCCTTTTCATTTTTTACCTCCTAACTATACTTTTCATCATCTTCCACCAACTCTGTCTGTCGCTGCGAGGTAAGAGTGTGGAATATGCAGAAAGAAAATATTAATACACGCTTTTTAACAGTTCAGAGGTGGAAGTTCAAGCGTGAAGGGGATGGGTGTGGGGGAGGCAGAGGGGACAGGACCCTAGAGTGGGTGTGAGTGAGGATGACGGGACAGGACCCTAGAGAGTAGTCGGCTGTAGATAATTACCTCTGCCAAGATGCCACAAGCCCCATCACGTATTCTCTTCGGATCGTGAGAGAAAGTTTGATCCGTTGCGGCGTCGGTAAAAGGTGGGACAGAGGTTCATTTGAGGGTATGACGAGGGGTGTTGCCTTTGTGAAGTCATTTGAGAAAGAGTGTCGTGTGTTTGAGATAAAGAAGAAATTTGAGTGTTCAGTTATAGTTAGATATAAGGAAGGGAGCGACAGGGGTTCTAGGGTTAAATTAAGAGGTACGATATGAGCGGCGCAGCAGGCTAAAAAAATATAAAAAAATATGAGATGGTTGTGATGGTATGAAAAGTGGCTAAAAGGGGAAGAGTACCATTGGCTACAGCTTATGCCTGGGCGTAGTCTTTCTTCCCCTTCAAATCATGTGCAGGTGTTTCTTTCCCAACGGCAGGTTGGGAAAGAAACCCTTACCGGGTATTTTTCTCTCACTCTCCCTTTGTGTCGGCGTATTGTCTTCCTTCGTTTTGTGTTCTTATTTCTTTCTTATTTCATTGCTGACGGTAGTGAGTTTTTTTATGTTGGTTCAGTGAGTGCGTTAGGTAAGATATAATGGGTTCCGTGAGGATTAGCTGGTCTGCGACAGGTGGTGTTAAAGATTATGTAATGGTGGTGAGGAATATAATAATCAAAGTAGTATATAAAGGGTCCAGTTATCGAGGTTCCAAGTGGCGGGGTTTAGGAGTGCTACAATAGTGGATAGGAAGTATGTAGTAGTGTAGAGTTAAACGAGTCACGAGAGCGTTATAGGGAAGCGTAAGGCAGCAGGTGGGGATTAGTTATAATGCGGGGAAGATAGGAACAAGGGCGAAGGGTTGTTCTTGTACCGGTGAGGGCAGGGCGAGAAAGGTCCCAGAGGGTTTATGGATGGGGTTATCGCTGGTCCAAGAGGGAAAGGAACGAGGGCGAGGGAGTTGGAGCCATCGTGATGGGAGTACTGAGGCTGGCGGTGGAGGGAAGGAGGGCGGTGGGGGAGCGAGGCCCCTGGCCGGGGGTTCATCAGCTGCCCGGTCTCGGATGCTACCCTACCTAAGCCTCACAAACGGACGGGCCGCGCGGCTTCAATACTCCCGAAATAAAACACGCACCACTGAAAGAAAACTCCCCGACACAAAACAAAAATACACACATGCAAACGCGTACATAGCACACACAAAAAAAACCGGCACTGAAATCAATACGAGTTATTTTTTCACGGGTTCTTGTTCTGCCTGCCACCAACAGTAGCAGCAGAAAACCACAAGCCACGAGCAGGAACGGCGAACTCAGCACCAACCATGTTTTCCGACAAGAGCACACGCAGCAAATTACCTTAAAATTATGGATCACCATCGCCAGCTACCCACCAATTTTCTGCAGGAAGGCGGCGTAGTTGTTGTGCACGACGGGGTCCGTAGGGCGTGCCTCCAGAAGGGCCAGATGAAGGCTCTCCGCGTCCATTGATCTTCCAGCTTCCCCATAGAGCCCCGCGAGCGTCGAGACCGCGTCCCTGTTAGTGGCATCGTGACGGAGACTCTCTTCCAACAGGGCCACTGCCTCCCCCACACGCCCCTGCTTCCTGTAGGGGAGGAACACGAAGGAGGGGTTGAAGTGGTGGTGGTATGAGTGAGAGGGATGTATGGAAGGAGGGAGGGGGGTGAGGTAGATGATGACGTGACCGAGGGAGAAGGAGGATTGTATACGGGAAGGAATTGAGATTTTACCTAGTGTGACTGAGTTGAGTTGGGGAGGAGGGAGAAGGCAGGAGGAGAGGAGGCTAAGAGAGTAGGTGGGAGGTAAGGTGGTGACGTGACTAATGGAAGGAGGAAGGGAGGAAAGGAAAAAGAGGAGAGGAAGGAAGAATGGACCAGAATAAAATCACGTGAATGCAAAAAGCAATGATTTATCTATTCTTTTTTTTTCTAAATTTATTTGTCATCTCAATTTTTTCTTCTTATCTTCCTCCTCTTTCGCTTTCACCTTCTTTCACAGCCAGGAGGTCGCCTTACTTTTCATGATGACGGTGGAGTAGAGTGGATGCTTCCTGGCCCAGTGAAGTGTGAGCGGAAAGGACACGATAGGAGGTGAAGAAATGTTGTGCAGGCGGCTGACATGGCTGAAGGGCGTGAGTGATGAGGGCCAGAGAGCGAAGGTCACGGAAAAATAGGTGAGTGAAGGGGAAACAAGGTGAAGGTGCCGATAAGGAAGAGTAAAAGGCGAGGACATGTTAGGGAAAAAGGCAACGAAGGTAACAATAATAAAATTGTGAATATGAGTAAATGAGAGGTGGTGATAAAGGTGATGACGAAGGTTACAAGGAGAGCATGAGATAATGAAAATATGGAGAGGCGTAGCGAAGGCAAAAAATTAGATAAGGAAAAGAGGAGAGCATGAAGGCAACAACAAGGAAATTGGTAGACGAAGGAACAAGCGACCGAGGGGAAACAAGAACGTGACGTAGGAGAAGAAAAGACATAGACGGCGTGTGATGAAGCGACCGTATACAGCAGATGAGGGCAAAAGACAAAAACAGTGAAGTGTGTACGTACTTCCTGAGGTTGGCAAGGTTGTAGTAGGCGTGTGCATGGCGCGGGTGGGCTCGCAACGCCAGACGGAAGTGTTTCTCAGCCTCAGCAGCGTCGAAGAGTAATGTGCCGAGGTTATTATGCGCTGATGAGTGAGTGGGCCACAACCTGAAGGAAAGACAGAGAAAACGAGTGTGAGAAAAGGAAGAAGGGATCAGTGAGGGTCAGTTGTAAAAATAGAGAGGAGAAACGATGAGTGGACGCAGAGAAGAAGTGGGTAAGTGGAAATGCATTAGGGAAAAATGGATTAGGAAGGTAGGGAGT
>JACEEZ010021983.1:70432-90432 GCA_016584305.1 Chionoecetes opilio
TATACATTTACATTATAATTTATCCAATCATCTAAAATTATATTAATTGAATAATCATTGAGTTATTCAATGAGTAGCATCAGATTTTTCAAATCACACATAAAAAAAGAATAAGCTGGATAAAATATGACTCAGCAACTTGAAAATGTATTGTTAAATATTTCGGTAAAAAAAAATACAGAAATCATATAGTGAAAAGTGCCATATTGAAGGTTTACAATGGACATCATCATGTTCTCCTTACTTTAGCCTCGCCTTTCATGAATATCTTTGTAGGAGTTATACGTAAATAATTAACATCCATATTTTCATATAAAGCAGAAATAGCATTTTGGAAAAAATAACATTCTACATATAAAATTTCGAAGTGTATATTTTCTACGCAGTGAAATAATGAATAAACGAAAGAGGGTAACAAGAAAGAAAGGAAGGAATTAATTAAGGAAGAAAGGAAGGAAGGCATCGCAGTGGTTGCTCGGCTTCAGGAATCACTTCTAATATTTTCCAGTATTCTTATGAAGTTGTGTGGTGCTAAATTTTGTGCGGGTCTGTGTGTGTGTGTGTGTGTGTGTGTGTGTGTGTGGTGTGTGTGTATGTGTGGTGTTGTGTGTGTGTGTGTTGTGTGTGGGGGTGTGTGTGTGGTGGGGTGGTGTTGTGTATGTGTTTGTGTATGTGTATGTGTGTGTGTTGTGTGTGTGTGTGTGTTGTGTTGTGTGTATGTATGTTATGTGTGTGTGGGTGTGTGTGGGTTTTGTGTGTTTGTGTGATGTGTGTGGGGTGTGTGTGTGTGTGTGTTGTGTGTTCCAGCAGATTTTGTGTCCCGCTTTTTGAAAATTAAAAGTTTGTGTGTGTGTGGGTGTTTTTGAGAGGAGAGAGAGAGAGAGAGGAGAGAGAGAGGAGAGAGAGAGGGAGAGAGATGAGAGAGAGAGAGAGAGAGGAGAAGAGAGAGAGAGAGGAGAGGGAGAGGAAGAGAGGGGAGGGAGAGAGAGAGAGAGGAGGAGTGAGGAGAGAGAGAAGAGAGAGAGAAAAGAGAGAGAAGAGAGAGAGAGAGAGAGAGAGGAGAGAGAAGAGAGGAGAGGAGAGAGAGAGAGGGGAAAAGAGAGGAGAGAGAGAGAGAGAGAGAGGAGAGAGAGAGAGAGAGAGAGGATGAGAGAAGAGAGAGAGGAGAGAGAAGAGAGAGAGAGAGAGAGAGAGAGAGAGAGGGGGAGGGAAAAGGGGAGAGAAGGGAGGGGGAATTTTTTCCATACTTTGGGGAGGCGTAGCGGAGGTTAGATCTCGACTGGCGTTTCCGTGCCCAGTTCGACCCGAAAAAAACCCAAAAACCCCTTCGCACCGTCGAGTGGCCCCAAGAACCCCACTGCCCTCCATCAACTCTACCTTTTGACTGCGAGGGGATCGGAGGACACGGGTGGCGGAATGACCTCAAGGCGTCACTTAAGAATCCTCCTGCGCCCCCCAACGGGCAGGACCAACCCCTCAGAACCCCAAGTGAACCTCCGAGCCCACCCATCCGAGCCCTGGGGCACAAACCTACAGGCGCTATGGCACAAATGGTAAAAAAAAAAAAAAAAAAAAACTACTTTATAGTTATTCACTTAAGCGGGTTCCTGGGGCGGGTCGATGCCCAGGGGAGTATTAACGACGTCCGGGGTGTTGGTGATAGCCCCGGGCAGGGTGGCGATGGTGGTGGTACTTGCCTCGCCGCAACCCAAAACCCTTGCGTTTCCTCAGAAAAATATTTTATTTTTGGCTTTTTCACTCTTAACAAGATGGCCCTTTTTTTTCACAGTAATGCAGTGATGTTCAACAAAAACACGCCATTCAAACCCCAATAGGTAAAAAATAAATCATGACTGACTATCACAAGAGTAGGCGGACTTTTATTTTTCAGTGCTTGAATGTTGTACTCCTACCCCATATAACCCAAACTACAGATAAAATTTTTTGAAAACTGGTTTACCACGTGTTTTATAATACTTTCGCTACATGAGTTAAAAAAAAAAAACGTAAGATACACTAAATTAAAATAATTAAAGGAAAGTAAAAAGTGATAAACCCTTTTTTTCTTGCTTTTTTTGCTTCAACTCGCTCTAAAATCCATAAGTTTTGGCCCCATTTAATTTTCAAAAACTGTTTCAAAATCCTTATCCCCTTTTCCCTTCCCGTGGTATGTAGCAGTACCAATAGGAAAAGATAGGGGGTCAAAATGGCTAAGAAAGTTAAACTACTACTGCAAATGGCACAGTGACGGGTGAGTTGCCCCCTTTAGGAAGGGGTTTTTTGGGGAGAGCATCGAGGGTCCACCGTCACGGCACCTTTTTTAAAACGTTGAAATTTCTTAGCCTTTTGACCACCCACTATTTTTTCCCTTTTGGGACGTGTACATCCCCAAAGGGAACGGAAAAGTATAAAGGGTTTTTAAACAGTTTTGAAAAATTGAATGTGACCCAAAAAATATGGGGTTTTGAGGAGTTGAAGCAAAATAACAAAAAATAATGTTTATACACTCTTTACTTTCCTTTAATTTTCTAATATTAGTGTGTCCCCTTTCTTAATTTTTTTATGTCATGATAGCAGCAAAGTATTATGAAAACGGTAAGTTAATAAGGAGCAAGGAGGAAGGCATCGAGTGGTTGCTCGGCTCAGAATCATTCTAAATTTTCCAGTATCTTGAAGTTGTGTGGTTGCTAATTTTGTGCGGTGTGTGTGTGTGTGTGTGTGTGTGTGTGTGTGTGTGTGTGTGTGTGTGTGTGTGTGTGTGTGTGTGTGTGTGTGTGTGTGTGTTGTGTGTGTGTGTGTGTGTGTGTGTGTGTGTGTGTGTGTGTGTGTGTGTGTGTGTGTGTGTGTTGTGTGTGTGTGTGTGTGTGTTGTGTGTGTGTGTGTGTGTGTGTGTGTGTGTTGTGTGTGTGTGGTGTGTGTGTGTGTGTGTGTGTGTGTGTGTGTGTGTGTGTGTTGTGTGTGTGTGTGTGTGTTGTGTGGTGTGGTGTTGTGTGTTGTGGTGTGTGTGGTGTGTGTGTGGTGTGTGTGTGTGTGTGTGTGTGTGTGTGTGTGTTGTGTGTGGGTGTGTGTGTGTTGTGTGTGTGTGTGTGTGGGTGTGGTGTGTGTGTGTGTGTGTGTGTGTGGATGTGTGTGTGTGTGTGTGGTGGTGTGTGTGTGTGGTGTGTGGTGTGTGGTGTGTGTGTGTGTGTGTGTGTGTGGTGTGTGTGTGTGTGGTGTGTGTGTGTGTGTGTGTGTGTGTGTGTGTGTGGTGTGTGTGTGTGTGTGTGTGTGGTGTGTGTGTGGTGTGTGTGTGTGTGTGGTTCCAGCAAGACTTTTGGGTCACCGCTCTTGAAAATTAAAAGTTTTGTGTGTGGGTGTGTGAGAGAGAGAGAGAGAGAAGAGAGAGAGAGAGAGAGAGAGAGAGAGAGGGAGAGAGAGAGAGAGAGGAGAGAGAGAGAGAGGAGGAGAGAGAGAGAGAGAGAGAGAGAGAGAGAGAGAGAGGATGGAGAGAGAGAGAGATAGAGAGAGAGAGAGAGAGAGAGAGAGAGAGAGAGAGAGAGAGGAGACGAGGAGAGAGAGAGAGAGAGAGAGAGAGAGATGGAGAGAGAGAGATGAGAGAGATGAGAGAGAGAGAGAGAGAGAGAGAGAGAGAGAGAGAGAGAGGAAGAGAGAGAGGAGAAGAGAGAGAGGAGAGGAGAGAGAGAGAGAGAGAGAGGAGAGAGAGAGAGAGCAGATTTGTTCCACTACGTGGGGAGGCGGTAGCGGAGCGGTTAGAGTCTCCGACTGGCGTTCTCGGTGACCCGAGTTCGATCCCCGAAGAAATCCAAAACCCTTCTGCACCGTCGAGTGGCCTAAGAACACCCACATGCCCTGCCTATCAACTCTACCTTCGACTGCGAGTGCATCGGAGGACACAGGGGGGCGGCATGAGCCTCACAGGCGTCACTATAAGAATCCTGCCTGCGCCACCAACGGGCGAGGACCAACCATCAGAACCCTCAAGTGAACCTCAGAGCCTACCATCCGAGCCCTGGGTCACAGCAGCCTACAGGCGCTATAGGCACAAATGTAAAAAAAAAAAAAAAAACTACTACTACTACCACTTTTGATACTGTTACTGTCATTACAATAATTTTCTAATAAAATATGTAATATATTGATTTTTTAGTACTAACATATGGTTACTATCATTAGCAAAACATTTTTTACTATTATATTTATTATCATTATTACTATTATCACTATCATCAGTATTTGTATCATCAGTTTTTTCAATTATTATTATTACTATTATCATTATTGCTGGAGATAGTAGTGGTGCCAAAAACAAATAAGGGTCATTATCATGTCTAGTAGTTGCAGTTGCAGTAGTAGCAGAAATAATAGAAGTAGTAATAACAGTGTTAATGGCTAAATGAATAGCATAACAATGACAAAAGAACAGTCATATTCATCATAATACTGTTAACAAAATATTTTATGAATAGCAGCCTCAGCAACAAGAAGAATAACAACAAAAGCAACAATAAACTATATACCATCATACCATTAAACCACCCCCACCTGCCCGACACCACCACCACCACCACCCCAAACACCACCACCACCACCACCCCAAACACCACCACCACCACCTCCAACGACACCACCACCATCCCAAACACTACCACTACCACCACCTCCCCAAACACCACCACCACCACTTCCAACACCACCACTTCCAACACCACCACCCCAAACACCACCACTACCACCACCACCCCAAACACCACCAACACCACCAACCCAAGCACCACCACCCTCACCCCATCCCAAACACCACCACCACCATCTCCAACACCACCACCACCACCCCAAACATCACCACCTCCAACACCACCACCACCACCACCCCAAACACCACCAGCACCACCTCCAACACCGCCACCACCACCCCAAACACCGCCACCACCATCCCAAACACCACCACCACAACCCCAAACACCACCACCACCAACATAAACAAGCCAAAACACCTATATAAAAAACAATAAATAACAGACACAAACAAAATAACAAGATGGCTGACAATTAAATCCTCCCCTAAATAAAAGCATAACAAATATTACAACAACAACGGAACAAATTGAAAATAAAGCGAAAGAATATAACAAAACATGAAAAATAATACCGACAGCAGAAAACGGATATTAAAGACGGAAAAAGAGTGAAAGAAAACGAGGCTGACAAACCATTACGGGGGAAAGTTTTGCTGCTAAATAGCGTAATAAAATGGGAAAAAAAGAATGAAATATAACGCACGGAAAAGTTGCTACGATTGTTGTTGTTGTTGTTGTTGTTGTTGTTGTGGTTGATGCTACTACAGTTTTTATCTTTTGCTGTTATTGCCGTTGTTGTGTTTTATAGTTATAGTTATATAGTTCCTGTTGTTGTTGCTGCTGGGGGTTTTTTAACTTTTTTTCTGACTGTGGTTGTGGTGGTGATAGTTGTGGTGGTGGTAGTAACAGTATTGATGATTATGATGATGGTAGTTGTGGTGGTGTTGGAGTTGGTATCATGGAATAAACGCCAACTAATTTGAACTTATAGCATAAAAAAAAAAAATTCGAACTACTAATATCTCAACACAAACACACACACACACACACAGACACCACCAACACACACACACACACACACACACACACACACACACACACACACACCACACACAGTCACACACACACACACAAAACACACACACACACACACAACACACACACACACACACACACACCACACACACACACACACACACACACACACCACACACACACCACACACACACACACACCACACCACACACACACACACACCACACACCTAGGAGAAAACGAGGAAAGCAGGAGGAGGAAAAAGGAGGAATCCCTAACAAGAACTTATAACGCACAATAAAACAGAGAGAGAAAGAGAGAGAGAGAGAAAAAGAGAGAAAGAGAGAGAAGAAGAGAGAGAGCAGAGAGAGAACGACAGAGACGAGAGAGAGAGAGAGAGAGAGAGAGAGAGAGAGAGAGAGAGAGAGAGAGAGAGAGAGAGAGAGAGAGAGAGAGAGAGAGAGAGAGAGAGGGGAGAGAGAGAGAGGAGAGAGAGAGAGAGAGAGAGAGAGAAAAGAGAGAGAGAGAGAGAGAGAGAGAGAGAGAGAGAGAGAGAGAGAAGAGAGAGAGACGAGAGGAGAGAGCAAGAGAGAGAGAGAGAGAGAGAGGAACTAACCACCCCTCTTCCCCACTTCCTATTCAAAGAGACGTCAAGCACCAGAGCAGCATAAAGTCCCCACCCCTTACCACACCTACCCAACCCTTTCCTTCTACAACACTTCGCACCTCGCCCACATCAGGTAATTTACAGTCAGGAGGCCTTGACAATGTCCCTTTGTACACCGAGGATGCTGGAGGAGGATAGGCCGAGCCAGGAAGAGGAGAAAAAGAGGAAGAAGGAGGAGGAGGAGGAGAGAGGAGGAGGAGGAGGGGAAAGGAGTGGGCGTATAAGAGAAGATTGGAAAGAGGGAAAAAATAAAAGAATTGGATGGAAAGCATGGACACACACACACACACACACACAGCACACACACACACACACACACACACACACACACACACACCACCACACACCACACAATCACACAACACACACACACACCACAACAACACACACACACATCACACACCACCACACCTCTCACACACACCTACACACCAAGATAGGAGCACACAGGATATTAGAAGTCGGGAGGAAATATATAAGAATGCCGAGGAGAAAGAGAGAGTAACGTATAATAGAAAGATAGGTAAATACAAGAGGAGGAACAAGAATGAGTAGAACAGAGACGAAGGAGAGGAAAAACAAAGTAAATAAGGAGGAGAGAAGGAGCAGGTAGGTAGGGAAGGAGTGAGCTAAAGAGAGAATGAGAGAGAGAGAAGAGAGAGAGAAGAGAGGAGAGAAAGAGAGAAAGAGAGAGAGTGCAGAGAGACTGAACAACTGAAAGAAAAGTGAGAGAGTGATTGATTGATTGACATGATAGATTGATTGATGATTGATTATGATTGATTGATTGATTGATTGTAGATTGAGATTGATTGATTGATGATTGATTGATTGATAGATTGATGATTGATTGATAGATGATTGGATTGATTGATTGATTGATGATTGATGATTGATTGATTGATTGATTAAAATGATTATGATTGATATGAATTGATGATTGATTGATTGATGATGATTGATTGATATGATTGATTGATTGATTGAAGAGAGAGATTGATGATGATGATTGATTGATAATAGATTGATTGATGATGAGATTGATTGATACATTATTGGCCACTTTGTACATAACATAAATACATAACAATAATAAATTAATGCAGCCAAGGTCCATTGAGCCAAGGCTCTATTACGGACCTACAATTATAATTAATGTAAGCTGACGCATGTTGTGGCCCATCCACCACCATGGATTACTGCCTTAACAAACAATGATTCTCGTGGAAAATAATATGAAAAATAATGAATAATATAAGCAATAATATTTGTAATAATGGTAACTGATAATGATATAGAAATAATAATAATAATAATAGTAATAATAATAGCAATAAGCAATAGTAATAATAGTAATAATGATAATAACCATAATAAATAATAATAATAATAATAATAATAATAAAAATAAAAATAAAATAATAATAATAATAATAATAATAATAATAAAGAATAATATAAATAATAATAATGCTAATGATAATAATAATATTAATAATGATAATAATATTAATAATAATAATGATAATGATAATAATATTAATAATAATAACGTAATATTGATAGTAATAATAATAACAATAATTATAATATAATAATATTTGCAATAATGATAATAATATTTATAATAATAATAATGATAAATGCACCTACCCTAACATTACTATATGCAGTCTTACAACCTGCATCACAAAAATGAGTTTTATAATATAAGTGTCTTACCTAGAATAAAAAAATTGAAATATTACCGGTAAATCTAATTGTAATTAGCTAATAACATGTTTTTGAGTCTGTTTTTGAGTCCAGCTCGTGAATGACTGTTCCTTGTCTCTTGAGGAAGTTGGTTCCAGTGTTTGGGTCCTCGGAACAGGATACTCTGTTGGGCGTGACTTGTTCTACACAGTGGGGTTCTTAAATTATTTATTCTTCTAGTGTCACTACGATCTATTACATTAAAATTACAATTTATTGGAAATGAATGCAAGGCCCCGTATACAAATAAGCATGTCTATAGGTGTAAAACCCATCTTTGTAATTTAATAGTTTGTAGCTTATAAAGAGAGGGTGAGTGTGATCATAGCGTTGGCTGCGAGACATTATGCGTATCAACTTCTTCTGTTCAACAAAAAGATGATCAATGTATGTTTTATAAGCTCCCCCCATAAAGAACAACAATAATAGATATGGATATGCTAGTGAAATATATATTTGTTTAAGACTGTCATTATTCACATGGTCTCTAATCCTGTACATTATACCTGTTATTTTAGACAATTTTGTTTTTAAACATTTTTTATCTATATATATATATTATATATATATATATATAGATAGATATAGAGAATAATATAGATAGAATAATAAGGAGAGAGAGAGAGAGAGAGAGAGAGAGAGAGAGAGAGAGAGGAGAGAGAGAGAGAGAGAGAGAAGAGAGAGAGAGAGTAAATGCCTGAGTTAGAATGAGAGAATCATAGAGACAAGAGAAGAAACTGACACAAATCCGGAGTTGTGAAAGAAAGAAGAAGAGAAGCGATAATGGAAGTAGTGTGTGTTAAGAATATTCCCGGATTCTACCAATTCATCATTTAAAATAAAGAAAAAAAGAAAGAAAAGAGAGAAAGGGTTTTGTTGAAGAAACATAAAGTTTTAGGAGATAAGTAGAGGGTGAAAACCGGAATACCACTATCGAGTATTTAAAAAAAGAAGAGAGAGAGGAGAGAGAGAGAGAGAGAGAGAGAGAGAGGAGAGGGGGAGAGAGAGAGAGGAGAGAGAGGAGAGAGAGGGAGAGAGAGAGAGAGAGAAGAGAGAGAGAGAGAGAGAGAGAGAGAGGAGAGAGGAGAGGGGAGAGAGAGAGAGAGAGAGGAGAGAGAGAGAGAGAGAGGAGAGAGAGAGAGAGAGGGGAGAGAGGAGAGAGAGAGAGAGAGAGAGGAGAGGGGAGAGAGAGAAGAAGAGAGGAGAGAGAGAGAGAGAGAATCAAGTGAAATAAAGCAACATAAAGGAAAATATGAACCCAGATGTAAAGTAGAAAAATGACGTAGGGTATGAAGCAATATGAGGTGAAGGCAAAATATTCACTAATTAAAATACATAAAAAAACTCGGAGTGGGCAAAAAAAAAAAAAGTAGGGCTGTGTATAACCGGAAGATAATTAGGCGTGAGGAAACGTATTATGAATGTGCCCGCCGTGCTGAAAAGAGAGAGAGAGAGAGAGAGAGAGAGAGAGAGAGAGAGAGAGAGAGAGAGAGAGAGAGGAGAGAGAGAGAGAGAGAGAGAGGAGAGAGAGAGAGAGAGAGAAGAGAGAGAGAGAGAGAGAGAGAGAGAGAGGAGAGAGAGAGAGAGAGAGAGAGAGAGAGGAGAGAGAGAGAGAGAGAGAGAGAGAGAAGAAGAGAGAGGAGGGAGAGAGAGAGAGAGAGAGAGAGAGAGAGAGGAGAGAGAGAGAGAGAGAGAGAGAGAGAGAGAGAGAGAGAGAGAGAGATAAATGAATCAGAAAAAAACTAAAAAAAGCCTTGCAAATACTGTTGTCTCCGTAGTAAAGAGCACAAATATCCGGGTTGATTTAAAGGTTACTCTGGTGTCATTCCTTCATAACAATAAGATACGGATAATGTAGATGCATGTTATGTTTCAAGTCCAGTGTGGGAGTCATTGAATGTCAGCACACAATTTGCTTCTGCGAGGTATTTTCTGGAATGCTCTATGTACTTAATTACTCTTGAGTGGACGCCAGTATTAGTGTTACAAAGGTAAGGAATGGTTTTCATGGTGATGCAACAAGTTAGTCGTTGAGGTCACAAGGTGAAATGCAACGATAACTGAAAGAAAAAAAACGAAACAATGAGAGAAAAAAATGCAACAAGTCTAAAGTTAAAGAGTTAGTTAAAGTTAGTTCATAATTAACGACTGTTTTAAAAGGCAATGTAAATTTGGTTCTTAAAGCATCAGGCTGCCTCATCGTGTTCCTTACAGTATCTTGTGAACATTGCTTGTGACTCATGACCCCTACGCTGCCATGCTAAGATTCAGACACTTTCCTGTCGACCTTTTTTTTTTTTTTTTTTTTTTTTTTTTACATCACAGGGAACTGGCCAAGGGCACAATAAAAATGGGTAACACAAAGCCCGCTTAGTTGCCAGTCCCTATAAAGAAGACAGTAAGAGAATACAATAAAAACAAAGGGGTAGGCCAATTTAGTTCGGGAGGTGTCTTGTTACTCTTCTTTGGAAAAGATTTAAGTCATACGAAGGGGAAAAATGGGAAACAGGAAGAGAGTTCCAAATTTTACCAGTGAAAGGATTGAAAGAGTAAAGATATGATTAACTCTTGCATTAGGAAGATGGACAGAATAGGGATGGGAATGAGTAGAAAGTCTTGTGCAGCAAAGGCCGCGGGAGTGGGGGAGGCATGCAGTTAGCAAGTTCAAAAAGAGCAGTGAGCATGAAAATAACGGTAGAGAAAAACAAGAGAAGCATCATTGCGGGGGTTGATTTAAAGATTAAAGCAGTCACTCATATGAGAGGAGTTGATGAGACGAAAAGCTTTTGACTCAACCCTGTTTAGGAGAGCTGTATGAGTGGATCCTCCCCAAACATGTGAGACATACTCCATACATGGGCGGATAAAGGCCCCTGTAGAGAGCAAGCAATTGGGAGGGGAGAAAAAAAAGGACGCAGACGCCACAGCACACCTACCTTCTTAGAAAGCTTTTTTAAAGCAAGAATGAGATGTGAGATTCCAGTTCAGATTTTTAGTAAAGGATAGTCCGAGAATGTTCATTGTAGAAGAAGGAGACAGTTGAGTGTCATTGAAGAAGAGGGGATAGTTTCTGGTAGGTTTTGCCCGAGTAGATAGGTGAAGAAATTGGGTTTTTGGAGGCATTGAACAAAAAAAGGGTTTTGCTTTGCCCCAATCAGAATAATAGAAAGATCAAAAAGATAGGCGCTCGGTGGCATCTCTCCGTGAATCACTTAGTTCCTGTTGAGTTGGACGTCTAATAAACGACGTTGAAAAATGCAGGGAAAGAATCATCAGCGTAGGAGTGGATAGGGCTTTGAGTTAGACTTAGAAGACATTAATGAATAATAGAAAGGAGTGGGTGATAGGACAGAACCCTGGGAACACTACTATTGATAGATTTAGGAGAAGAACAATGTTCGTCTACGGGTAGGCTGCATATAAGGGAATATGGAACAAAAATAGGAAACTTAAAATGATAGTACAGAAAAGGAAGGATAGAAACCAAATGAGGGTAGTTTGGAAATTAAAGATTTGTGCCAGACTCTATAAAAGCTTTTGATTGTCAAGGGCAACAGCAAAAGTTTCACCAAAACCCCCCTAAAGGAGGATGACCAAGATTCAGTTAGGAAAGCTAGAAGATCGCCAGTAGATCCCCTTTACGGAATCCGTACTGACGATCAGATAGAAGATTGTGAACAGATAGATGCTTAAGAATGAATCTTCTTATTAATATAGATTCAAAAAACTTTAGAAAGGCAGGAAGTCAAGCTATGGGAAACGGTAGTTTGAAGGATTAGAACGGTCACCCTTCTTAGGAACAGGTGGATGTGAGCAAATTTCCCAGCAAAAGGGAAAGGTGGAAGTAGATAGACATAGACGGAAAAGTTTGACCAGGCAAGGTGCAAGCACAGAAGCACAGTTTTTGAGAACAATAGGAGGGACTCCGTCGGGGCCCCGTAAGCCTTCCGAGGATCTAGGCCAGAAAGGGCAAAGAAAACATCATTACGAAGGATCTTAATGACAGGCATAATAAAGTCAGAGGGTGGAGGAGAAGGAGAAACAAGCCATTCATCAGCCAGAGTGGAATTTTTACTTACACTTTTTTACACGACTTACTGTCGTGCTGTGCACGAAAAGGCTTGTGACTTCCTATAAATTATTAATTACAGTAAAAAAAATAATGTGTTCCTTTTTCAAGCATTATAAATATGTTTCAGTGGAGTATGTACCATTTCTCATTATTTATGCGTAGTTCATTACGCACCCGCTTTTAAAATGAACGAATTTGTATTGTTTAGAAGCGTGAAGAAACACAATAATAGCGACACAGATCCAACTTATCCGCGCGATTTCATCCAAAGCAGCCGCAAAATGCTGATTAAAGTTTCACGAAAAACTAATATGCTTGTAATGAGAAGAAGCCATATATGAATTTCATCCTTTTCCTTTTTTCATTATTTCATCAACAAATTAAAGTTAAATATGAGTAACGAAACTAATTAAGCCAGCGAGACCTTCTGATGCGTTGCTCGACACTATTCATGCAGATCAGGGAATGTGTTGGAAGAAAGTATGAACAAATAACGCAACAAAATGACATATTGATCAACATGATTTATGAACACTATAATTTGCAGTGATGAAGTATTGGTGATAATTGTGTTTTTCTTTTAGATTTGTGCCTATAGCGCCTCTAGGCAGTGCCTTCCATGGCTGGGATCGTAAGCCCTGGAGGTTCACTTGAGGGCTATGATGGTTGGCCCTCGCCCGTGGTGGCGCAGGCAAGATTTTTATAGTGGCGTCTGTGATTAGAGGATCATACTACCCCCTTTGTCCTCCGATGTACTCGCCGTCGCAAGTAGAGTTAATGGACAGTATGTGGGTGCTCTTAGGCTAATTGACGATTGCCTAAAGATTTTGGCAACTGGCGGGATTTGAACTTGGTACACCAAGCTTGCCACTTTCAACGCTAACCACTCGGCAACCACCTCCCCTCAACAGTAACAGCGACACACATATTATTTGTTATTAGTTGTAAAAAATGGTATAATGGTAGTGATATAAGTAGTGGTACTACTTATGATAGTGGTTGTAGTAGTAGTAGCAATAGTAGTAGTAGTAAACGTAGTGGTAGCTCTTGTTTTAGTTGTATGTTTCTTTGATTATGATGTTATTGTTTTCTTTTCAAAATACTGTTGTTGCTACTTCATGCTACTGCTGTCCTGATAAATGGCTGATGTATGTATGGCTGTTTGATAATGAGAAAAAAAATTCTTGAAAAAAAAATTGGTCCGAAGATTATATGCATGTATGTATAAGGCTATTTATGATATTATTGATGAGTGTATGCATATTTCCATCACTTGGCAATGAATAACCAGCAGATAAATCGCTTAGACGTAGTGAACATTTTTTTCTTTTCTTCTTCTTCTCTCTCCTTCCTTCTCTCTCTCTTCTCTTCTCTCTCCTCTCTCTCTCTCTCTCTTTTCCCCTCTCTCTCTCTTCCTCTCCTCTCTCTCTCTCTCTCCCTCTCCTCCCTCCTCTCTCTTCTCTCCTCTCCATCCCCTCCTCTCTCTCTTTTTTTCCACGTAATATTTAGGGCGATTGAAAGCCTTTTGTTTTATTTCTTATAAAAAGTGACCAAAGGGATGAAAATAAGTCTCGTGGATTAGGCGATTATAATAGTAAAAGGTCGACTGCTCTTTCTTTCGAATTAATGTTGAGAATTTTATATTTCCTGAGGGTTTATGAAATGATAATAATGACAATGCAATAATAGTGATAATAATAATAATAATAAGAAGAAGAAGAAGAAGAATCGTAACAATGATGATTATGACACTAATAGCAATAACTATAATAATAATAGTCATAATAATCATAATAATGATAATAATGAAAATAATACACCCACACACTTTTGATACTTATCAATCAATCATCGGGGGCATACGCCGGGGGGCGCGTCGCCTCGCCCACCCTACGATGCCACTCCCGGGGGTCACCACGCGCGAGTTCCCATGCAAGCTCCTTTCCCATACCAAGCAGCTCGCGACAAGAAATATCAACTTGCCCCAGCCACGAGCCTTGTGGGCGCCCCCTTGGCCTCCTCCACGCCGGATTGTCCCTTACAGATACAACCCGATGGGAAGGATCGGTTTCAGGGTAGCGTGCCACATGCCCATATAGCCGAAGTTGGCGCTGACGGACTATGCAGGTAATAGGCCTCGATTCAGTCTCACGGTGCAATCGCTGATTTGATACGTAATCATCCCAGCGATACCCCATGATTCTGCGAAGACATTTATTACCCAAGGCATTGATTTGTCTCTTCAAGTCACTATTTAGTGTCCATGTCTCACAACCATAGAGTAAGACAGGGATCACAAGCGACTTGAAGATCCGGATCTTTGTCCTCCTACACAGGTACCGACAACGCCAAATACTCCCGCTGAGCGAGTCCATAACACCGTGGGCTATGCCAATCCGCCGTAAGACTTCTTGACGTGACCCACCGTCATTATGGACTGCGCTACCAAGGTATGTAAAACTTTCCAAGATCTTAATGTCCTCGCCACACGCATGAACAGACTGTACTACTTCATCTAGTAAGTCTCCAAACACCTGGACCTTGGTCTTGAGCCAGGAGACCTCAAGTCCCAAAGGCTTTACCTCCTCGTGCAGCGCCTCGAGAGCCATCACCAGGACCTCCAGCGACTCAGCAAAGATTACTGCATCATCGGCAAAAACAAGATCAGTGATCTTGATGTTGCCGACGGATGCTCCACAATCACTTTGATCTACAACCTTGTCCAATACCCAGTCCATACAAGCGTTGAAAAGTGATGGGGCAAGGACGCACCCTTGCCTCACTCCTGTATTCACAGAAAAGAAGCCGGATACACCTGCCCCACACTTCACAGCACTCTCAGTCCCAGAATACAGACCAGTTATCAAACCAATAGTCCTTGCAGGAATTCCGCGAAGTCGCAGACGATCCCAGAGTGACTGACGATGCACTGAGTCAAACGCCTTCTTGAGATCAACATAGGCTGTAAGCATCCCCTGTCGAAACTCACGTCGGCGTTCCACCAGGACACGAAGCGCTAGTATACGGTCCGTTGTTGACTTACCAGGCGTGAACCCAGACTGCTGAGGTCTCTGATGTTTCACCAGATGACTGCGAATTCGTGTCAGCAATAGATGGGCAAGCACCTTGCCTGGTACGCTGAGCAGTGTAATACCGCGGTAATTGTTGCAGTCCTGACGGTCCCCTTTCCCTTTCCAGATAGGGACGACCAGCCCCCTTTTCCAGTCAGGAGGAATGGTACCTGATTGCCACACGGCAGTCAGGACAGCATGCAACCCGCGGATCATGGCCTCACCCCCAGCTTTGAGGAGCTCCGCACTGATATTACAAACACCAGCTGCCTTTCCACCCCTTAACTTTGCTACAGCCTCTCTGACTTCGTCAAGAGAGGGTGCGGTTTCGTCAATGGGAGGATCGGCATCCACTGCCTGTAACCCAGTCGTGTGCTCAGACTGCTCAGTTGGAGGGTCCACCGTGAACAACTGCCCAAAGTACTCAGCCCAACGAGTCATCTGCCCATCCATGTCCGACACGAGGCGCCCATCTGCTGTTCGAATAGCACTCGCCCGAGAAGGAGACTTGGAACGGAGCTTCTTCAGGGCTCGGTAGGCGGGTTGGAGGTCATTAGCGTTCAAATGACCCTCGACATCCTCAGCGAGACTCCTGACATACCTCTCCTTGTCTCTCCTCAGGAGGGTTCTAGTCCGGCGTGACAAGAGCCCTGTGCTGGTCCTGGTTCCCAGCCAGCCTGGCAGCGCGACTCTCCTCGATTTTCTCCAGCGTCTCCGTCGAGACAAAACCACTCCTTGACCTCGAGCGGTCCCCAATACACTCCTTGGCAGCCTGTAGAGTTTCACGTTTGAAGGTATCCCACAGTTCTACAGGGTCCCCGAGAGCACCGAGCACATCAAACCGATTTGAGACTGCCACCGCATACTCATGAGCACATGTCAAGTCCTTCAGTTTCTCAAGATGAAACACAGTATGGTTACCTCTTGAGATTCTTCTGGACTTGACATGAAGCTTAAGTGTTAGCAACACAAATCTGTGATCTGTTCCAAAGAACTCAGCACTCCGGAAAACCCTGCAGTTCTGGGGATCCCCCAAACGATACTAACGAGGATGTGGTCGATCTCTTAGCTACCCTTCCGGCATTACTATCCCCTGTCCAGCGGTGCAGCTCTGGTCTCTGATACCAAGAACCTGCAATTCTCAACCTTCTGGACCTTGCAAAGTTCAGAAGCAGAGAACTGTTGGTGTTTCTGGTACCGGAGCCATGGGGACCAACTTAGGGGGACTGATACTTAGTCGACGAAAAATAAATCCCAATAATGATAAAACGTAGAGCATGTTAATGACGGTCCATCACAACAACGATAATGATGCAGCGCGAAAATCGCAACAAAACCAACTACAAATAACAACTAGTTACTAATACATTAATGCCACGCTATTCACCACACACACACACCACACACACACACACACACACACAACACACACAAAGCACACAACGCCCCGCACGCCGCACGCACGCACCGCACGCACGCACGCACGCACGCACACACACACACCACACACACACAAACAAAACACACACACACACACACAACACACACACACACACACGCACGCACGCACACACGCACGCACGCACGCACGCACGCCGCACGCACGCACACACACCCCCACACACACACACCACACACACAACACACACCCCACACACACACACACACACACACACACACACACACCACACACACACACACAACACCACACACACACCACACAAACCACACACACACACAACACACACACACACACACACCACACACACACACACACACACAACACACACACACACCAACACACACCACACCACACACACACACCACACACACCCACACAAACACACACACACACACAACAACACACACACACACACACACACACACCCCCACCCCACACACACAAAACACAACACACAACACACACACACACACCCCACACACACACCACACACACACACACACACACACACACACACACACACACCCCCACACACACACACACACACACACACCCGAACAACCCGCGCCACCGTGAGCTGCCCCCCGACGCATCGCAGCCACGCCGAGCCTAACGCAACTGAAACAAGCTCGTGTCCATCAGAGCCCCCACCGACCGTTTCAACCACAGCGCTGTCCCCACTCTAGTCAGGCTCATTAATGACCATAAATCCTTTACCTAGTCCTGTTGCACTACTCATTTCAATCTGTATACTTTGTTGATTGAGTATATATTTCTTTTTACCCGCTTTTTTATGTAACTTTTTACCTAAAGATTGATATTTTTTTTATTATTTTAACTTTTTATTTCCAATGTACATTTTCAGCCACTGACTGCCTATTTTGTGAATGCATTAATAAACCGTTAATTATTATTATTATTATTATTATTATTATTATTATTATAAAACGTCACGATGGTAAAGTTGATAGACCGTTGGCATGCCATTCTGTGGTTAGCCGGTTCGAATCCTCGCTCGCTCACGGGGATTTATCACTGACAAATTAGGGCGGCTACTATCCCCCTTGAGCAACGGGATGGGTGTGTGTGGTGTGTGAGGTCCCAGCATTACCCTAAGATCGGTAATAATAAGTTCCAAGCTCACACATTGAGGGTGAAACTGGCGATCGCGAGTCCGACTCGCGTGGACAAGACCATGGGTAAATGACACACTATGCACAGACATATACACAATAAATGAAAGGAGGGATGCAGAAAAAAAGGTAGGAAGTAGTAGATGAAACGAATAAAAATGTAGGAATAATATGAAAAAAATGCTTATAATAAAGGTGGGATGGTATGTGTGTATTCATCTAGTTGTATTCATCTAGTTGTATTTTACAGGGCCAGAGCAATGCTCGTGTGGCCCCGTCTCCATATCAACATTTTTATCATTCATCCCTAGTGCTTTGTGTTGGCCGAAGCCAGCACCCCGGAGAACAGGTCACAAACCCCGGCTAACACCCGGTACCCACTCACTGCTGGGTGGACAGGGGCTCGGGTATTAAGGAAACAACCCATCTGTTTCCGCTCCGCCCGGGGATCAAACCCCGGGACTTCTGGGGTTGTGAACCGAGCGTGCTTCCCTTCCCACCACGGAGTACCGGAGTGTGTGTGTGTGTGTGTGTGTATGTGTGTGTGTGTGGTGTGGTGTGTGTATGTGTGTGTAGGTGTTGTTGTGTTTTGTGTGTGTGTGTTTTGTGGGTTTTGTGTGTGTGTGGGGTGTGTGTGTGTGGGTGTGTGTTTTGTGGTGTGTGTGTGTGTGTGTGTTTTGTGTGTGTGTGTGTGTGTGTGTGTGTGTGTGTGTGTGTGTGTGTGTGTGTGTGTGTGGTGTGTGTGTGTGTGTGGGTTGTGTGTGTGTTGTTTTGTGCGCGTGCGCGCGCAGCATAGACGAAGGGGAATAAAACTAATTTTATGAATCAGGGAATATGGATGCAAAGATAGAGGAGGAGGAGTTGGAGTAGGAGGAGGAGATAGGAGCAAAATAATCTGGATCAAATAGTGGATAAATATAATTTAAAAACGTGAATATTAAACGTGAAAGTGAAGAAAAAACACACACAAACAAAAGATTGAGCAGCAACACTCCTTTATTAGTTTTATAACACAAACGAAACATGATGACGGAAAGAAAAAAAGATGAAAATAGAAAAACTGAAAGAAAATATAAATAAGAAAAGAGAAACAAGAGCGATAAAAATAATGACATTCCAACGAAGCAAATAAAAAAAATAAAGCAAATGCACACGGCAACACACAAATCAACACACACGCGCACAACACACACACACACACATACACACACACACACACAAAACACACACACACACACACACACACACACACACACACACACACACACACACACACACACACACACACACACACAACAATAATATATATATACACACCAATATGACAGAGAGTATGGTATACGAATATTGCTGTCCTATAAATACTGTTCCTCATATCTTAGTCTGGAGGGCGGCACAGGACGCTGTGACCACCCGTGATATAAGCAACAGTAGTGGAATCTGTGTGGGAGGCCGAGGGTATATGAGGAAGGGAGGGAAGGTAGGATGCGTGCATAAAAGGAAAGGAAGGATGGAAGGGGAATGAAAAGGGAAGGAGAGCACAATAGCTTATGTAGTAGTCGGTAATTGTAGTACTCGGTTAACATATTTGCTGTTGGAAGCTAAATGTATGATGGAAGAGGAAGAAGAGGAGGAGGAGGAGGAGGAGGGGGAGGAGGAGGAGGGGGAGGAGGAGGAGGGGGAGGAGGAGGAGGAAGATGAGGAGGTGGAGGAGATGGAGGAGAAGTAAGGGAGAGTGATGAAGGTAAAAGGGGAGGAGGTACAGTAAGGTCAGGTATATACAGGTGTTATTACTGTAAATCATATACATTTCTAGAGTTACTCAGATAATTATATATGCGGGAAGAAGTGTGTGAGGGATGACAGTGTGATGCACAACGTGGGATATGTCGTGGGAAAACAGAAGTGCGTGTGAAAGGAGAGAGAAGTGTGTGTGAAGGTGTTATACCGGAACATCTGTGTGTGTGGAGAGGAAAAAATATATTGTTGGAAAAAATGTGGTGGGGAAAATAGTGCGGGGAGAGATGTGTGGAAAGGAATGTGTGAAGGTGTGGATGGTATATGAACCTTGTGTATTTATTGGGGAGGGAATGAAGAGGGAGGGGCGGGGAGGGAAAGTAGAGGAAAGGGAGGGAGGGAAGGGAAGGAGGGACAAGAAGATAGGTATAATAAGACTACATTGGTATTCCTCCTTCCCTAAGCCAACACAGGTGTGCATAGAGATTATTCAT
>JACEEZ010021983.1:100432-110432 GCA_016584305.1 Chionoecetes opilio
TCATGCGCTTCAGTGGCTGTCGAGCTGTCGTCCCTGCCGTTTCTTTTTGAACTAGAGTTTCACTAGAGGATTAAGATTGTATGTATTTGTGTGTTAAGGCATTTGTAAGGGTAGATACGTAGGTATGGGTGTGGCACTCAGTGTCCGGCTTCACCCAGTTGTATTACTGCAGAATCAGCAAGATAGAGAGCCTGCAAGGTTAGATGGAGATGTCACGTAGCTTATTTGCATCTCTTATAAATAGATGATAACATAATAGATATTTATATAAAGTAGTTATATTATCAGTCTATTCTATGGTAGAAACATTACTTGCTTCTTGCTATATGTTAAGTAATGAAGCAAATGTATATGTATGATAGATAAACATAGTAGTTGTCAACTTGCTTGGCAGGGGCGCGGAGCTCTCTCTGCCGGCGGACGGATAGACGGTCTTGAGCCAGGGTAACGGGCGGAGATTGTAGCCAGGGACTCCTGTACCTACATATTTCGTCAAGTGTAGATTAACACAATTATACTACCTCAATTACCCTGGTGTCTCTCTACATCCTCACGACACCACTGAATGATATTCCCACTTAAACAGATTGATTGAAACGTGAGTTACTGGACATTGACTCATCATCTACCTTTCAAGGTGAGTCTACCTGTGTGAGTAGAATGCTCGCGTAAGGAAATATCCAGAACAATTTGGTGGCGGCGTGTGGCACGAATACTTTTATCAGTGCTGAACAATTACAATTACTTTGAAACTGTGTGATGGAATCGTGGCTGTGAGGGAGACGAAACTTTTTAAAACAAAAACGAAACTTTTTGAAACAAGCAGCAGCTTGACGAGTGAACGATCCATTAAGGAGCGGAGGGAAGAGAGTAAGTGCATGAAGGTCGCGTCTGCTGACGTGGTACTACACTGGCAGCGCTGCCTCGGTATTTAGCACCCCGCACTACCTTTTAACTCATCTCCTCTCACCGTGAGTCATCTCAACAACTCCAATTATCCTCCGTCTACACCTGTTTCCGAAGAATGAAGCGGTGGTGTAATGGACGGGCGTTAATGAGTGTTTAATTGAGAACTATTCCTACGACTGGTACCCCTGGGGAAATTAAAAGTTACTCATTCACTCATCTTAACATACTCAACATATCAACGCCAGAAGGACATGTCAAGAGAACTTTCCCAACGTTTTGTCATGTGAAGAGGGGGACTCTCCCATCATCGCGAGGAAAACGAGGGACGTGGCTTGAGCGGTACCTACATATCCTGGTTCTACAGCAACAACCTTAATTAAGCTAAGTAGCTACAAGCAATTAGCTAAACACTACAATTACACTTAATTATTTAATTACACAAACATGAGGAATTATTTTAGTTGCATCTCGTTGATAGGAAATCTTATCCGTGAATAATAGTTTGCCCTTAATGCGTTTTCTTTCTGTCGATAGGAGACATTCTACGTGGAAAGAGAAAACGATATTTTTTACGGGGACTCCCGAAATGAATCACTTCTTTTTGTGGAGACATTTTGCGTATGAAATTATCAAATTATAGCTACGTTATTGTCTCATATAATGCCTGAAGGTAAGGAAGAGTTAGAAGGGCTTACTAATTTGTTTTTATCTCAAGTAAAGGGGAATCTTGCTGCATCAGCTGAACAGACAAAAGAAAACTTAGATGATTTAACCCCAGATTTAAATAAACTTACACTGAGGAGCGGTACGCAGTATTACACTATGCTTGCTACTACTACTACTACTACTGCTACTACTACTACTACTATTACTAATGCTACTACTAATACTGGAACTACTACTAACACTAACTTTACTCCTCTAACAGCTGTTACAACTCATACAATGGCGACACACGTTCAGGCTGTGCCAGCAAACACGGGGGCTTATTTCCTACTTCATTTAAGGTGTTACCCACAGAAGCATCCGTGCGACCATTTAGTGGCGATGAGTAAGATTACAGTGCTTATGAATTTCTCACTCTGTGTGAGGATGTAATGAGTAACTCAGATGTATACAGGCCAGCAGATAAAATTGTTTTCATTCGATCTAGACTGCAACCTGGATCGAGTGCTCAACAATTAATGCAGAGCACAGCACTTCTGCCCGAAAGATTGGGCAAGATTACGAAAAATTCAGGGAGAATTTCCTGAGAGTTTTCAGTGGTGAAGCAGCAACCACCGTAGTGAAACAAGTAAGTCATGTGACTGACTCTATAATAACAAATTTGTCGTCGCAAACTGTATGGGATGGGTCTATCGCGGCCAATACGTTAACAGAGGGGTGTATCAAAATTCGAATGGAGGCAAATTGGTGTAATGGAACAGAAATTAGTATGGATAATATGTCCACATTTCTTGAGCTGTTGTTCTATATGCTATATGTCCAGGGCAAGGTGCGTCGTGCAGCTCTTTCTTTGCCCTTTGGAGAGAGAGAAAGTCTTAAATGCATAAAGCAGTATATTCCTGCTTGGTACACTTTATTATTCAAAGTTTCACACAACACAACACAACCTAATCACACAAAAACCAAAAAACACACACAAACAAACAAACAAACACACAAGCATACAGATACAGAAACAAACTGTTTTCATTGGGGAGGCGTTAGCAGGGTGGTTAGCGTCTCTGAGTGGGGTTCTCGGTGAGCTCGATCCCCAATGAAAACCAAAATCTTTCTACACCGGCGAGTGGCCTAAGAACACCCATATGCCCTGCTCATTAACTTTACTTTCGATTGCGAGTGCATCGGAGTACACAGGGGGAAGGCATGAGCCTCTAATCACAGGCGTCACTATAAAAATCCTGCCTGTGCCACCACAGGCGAGGGCCAACCATCACATCACTCACGTGAACCTCCAGGGCCTACCATCCGAGCCTTCGAAGTCACTGCCTACAGGCGCTATAGGCACAAATGTAAAACACACACAACACACACACACACACACACACACACACACACTCCGGTAGGTAGTAGGGGTACTCCGTAGTGTAGGGGAGGCACGCTCGGTTCACAACCGAGAAGTCCCGGGTTCGATCCCCGGGCGGAGCGGAAACAGATGGGTTGTTTTCTTAAAACCCAAGCCCCTGTTCACCCAGCAGTGAATGGGTACCGGGTGTTAGCCGGGGCTTGTGACCTGCTCTCCGGGGTGCTGGCTTCGGCCAAAACTAAGCACTAAGGATAAATGATAAAAATGTTGATATGGAGACGGGGCCATACGAGCGTTGCTCAGGCCCTGTAAAATACAACTAGATGAATACAACTAGATGAATACACACAAGCCCCCCCCCCCCCCCCCCCCCTCACCTGTCTATCTCCGTTGACGCACCTCATTCCACTTCCCTAAATATCCTTACATAAAAATACCAGCACATGAAATCATCTCCCCCCCTGACCTCCCCTGCCTATCCCTCATCCCTGCCCCTGACTTGTACTACCGCTGGCACCCTCTAACACCTGTCACACGCACGCACACCTATCCAATTAATTACCCCTAAAAATATTTTACGATACCCTCAGATGCGGCTTTTTGTTTCTGACAATTAAACGGCAGCTCGACACGCAATACAGTATGCATTTGGCTATTCATATACTGTTTTTTATGCCTGGTTTAATGGGTGTTAAGGGATCAACAGCATATTATAGGTAAAAGCATACATGAGAAAAAAATATACATACATGGGAAGGTTAGGAAATAGATAAGAATGGAGTGAATAAATATGCAATGAAATGGGTTATAATTATGGGTAAATGGAAGAGAAATAGGTGATTGAGGTAAGAGATAAGTCAGCAGATAAGAGGGAAGAGAGAGGTGGTTATTGCTACGTATGGAAGGGTACATGGGAAAGAAGAATGGTAAACGTGTAATGAACATAAATTTAGAGAGATAAGGATAGGTTGGTGTCGTGATGGAAAGCTGCATCATGGTTGTATGGGAGGGAGATGAAAGGGGGGGGAGGGGAGTGAGAGGGGGAATGGTGGAGGAATAGAGTGACAGTAACACGTTGAATGACTTAGTGACTGACAGGGGCGTGGAAAGGACATTACCGACTTAGTTATCTTACTTCCTCCTCCTCTAACCTTACCCTTCCACCCAAGGGCGTAGCCAGAGGGGGGGCCAAGGGGGTCATGGCCCCCCCCAATTCAACACATGTACTTTAGGAGTGTAGGGTATAATTTCATCAAGTTTACTATATTGAATATCATGCAAAGAACCAATAAATGACCCCCATAGGGCTCAATATGCCCCCAATTAAGTCATATCTTCAAAACAATTCTCTGGGGGGCTTACAGTGCCTCCCAGACCCCCAGCTGATAAGGCACCCACCCACCCCTCAACCATCATTGGGAGGTGGCCCCCCCCAATTATTTTTCCTGGCTACCCCCTTGCTTCCACCTGTCCTTCCTTCCTCCTATTTTCTCTTTTTCATCCTCTTTATTCTTCCCTATTCTCTTTTCCATACCAAATCCTTCTTTCCTCCTACTTCTTTTTTTCATCTCTCAAATTTATTCCATTCCTGTTTCTCATTCCATGTCCTTATTTCCTCCTATTTCCCTTTTTTATCCTTCTTTTTCGTCCCATTTTTATTTGATCCAATCCTATCTCTCCTTTCAATTCTTCCCTTTATTTCATTTATTATTTATCCGTTTCCTCTTTTTCTAACCTAGTCCTTCCTTTCTCCTCTCTCCATCCTTTCATTCCTCTTATTCCTCCCATTTATATTTCTCTTATCCCTAGTCCTTCCTTTAATTCACCATGCTCCTTTACTTCATCCTCCTCATTCCTCACTTACCTCCTCCCCTCGTAAGAAGGCCAGAAACAATAATGCTGTGGAATACGACTGTTACATCCCTTCATTCCAGTTTATCATGGCAACCACAACCGGGTCCTCGCCTGGTGAGGTTTGCATTTAGTTTTGAAAATTGCTTCTGCATCATTTTCGCTTGCATACGCGAGGCTTTCATGCAGATCCCCCAAAAAAGAAAAAAAGAAAGAGACGAATTATTAATTGCATTCCGATACGTTTTTTCTCCCGACTCAGGGCTCTTAATTCGCCAGATTTCCCCTCCTATCCCCTCTTCATTATAATCGTCCTTTATTTAAAATTAGGCGAGCCGCCACATCTAACCAGTCCTTCACTCACCACACACCACCACTTCACCCATCACTCCCCATTTACTACGTCCTATCCCTACCCTTCCCTTTATCCACGCAGCACTACTCACGCCGCCTCATGCCGCACTACGCACCCCCGCCGAAGACGCCGCAGAACACATAAGCAATACACACACACCCTACACACCCACAACACAACCACAAACCAGCCACAGCCACATTAAGAAAATGCACACATTCGCTCCATACAGCCGAGGCATTCACGACCCCACAAAAACAAACAAACAAGCACAAACACATACAACATGCCAACTTCAGCGACAAACTAGCATCACACACGCACAAACACACAATGACTCCCCACAAACGAACACAACACCACCCCCCCACACACCTCCCCTATCCCCCACCACCATTAATAAGGGTAACGTCACTGCTCTCACATACTCCCTCACAAACAGGCGACACACACACACACACACACACACACACACACACACACACACACACACATACACGCGTCCGTGTGACACAGTTGGTTAGGGGGCCCGTCATCAATATGTGGTTCGGCGTTCGATCCCCGACCCCGCTCATACCCGGGGATTTTTCCACTGTGAAATTCGGGCGGTACTGTCCCCCTTGAGCAGGGGGGGTGGGGGTGTGTGGTGTGTGAGGTCCCAGTATTGCCCAAAGATCGGTAATAATGAGCTCCAAGCTCGCACTGAGAGGGTGAAACTGGCGATCGCGAGCCAGCTCGCGTGGACAGGTCCATGGGTGAATAACACACTGTTACGGCCTTCCTCGTCGTCTCGTTATTCACTATCAAACTACCATAAAACTCCAAATTCAGCCGGTTTTCGGGGCAAGTACCCGAAGTACCTGAACAAAGTTATGAGATACGCCGGGCTTCACTCAAGGTGATAAGGAGCTCGGTGGCCTAAAACTAGCCAGTCTCATCTTGTACCCTTCTGGAGTCTTACCTTCCCTGGTGGTGGTAGTGTTTATACTGGACATCGCTCCTCACCCGTTGGTGTCGGAAATTACTTAGTGTATATTGCAGAAGGTGTAGGTTTAGCTAATTAATTCATATATACTTTCATTTATTTTATTATTGTTGTGTAAATCCATAAATCCATGTGTAAATCTATATTGCTTCTTGTTTATGCATTTCTTGTAATTGTCTTGTCTTGTTATTTCTACGTGGGGATGTTATAATGATAGTGTAATTTAATTAAGAATATCAAGATTTAAATAAGGTTTCCTCTTCGTTCCCATAATCGTCACGTAGTTGTAGTCCATTAGTCCTTTTCTCATCAACCCTTAGACAATCACTAACGGTCATAACACATACACACACACCATGCACACACATTACCTGCAAACACACATATCTGAATCATTTCATCACTCCAAAACACTATTTTCTCACAATATCCTAATTGCCTCCATCACAATCACACCACCAGCACACCATCACTAGCACACCACAGCGTCTACATAACCACCACAGCTCTCCCTCCCTACCTCACACCTCGAGACATACCTGGGGATGTAGAGGATTCTTTCCGCCACCACAAAACCCACGGTGAAGAAGAGGTTGGTGGCGGGGAGGAAGGGGAGGACCAGAAGGGATACAGCCAGCAGGACAGTTTTCCCCTCGCGTCCCTGGAGAAATAGGAAGGGGAGAGAGGGGAAATGATCCAAATATCAGGAAATATGAATACATATATAGATGAGGCTGAGGGTGATTTTAAATGCAAATATGGATAATATAAAACTATGAGAGTGAACTGATGGTTAAATGGACTGGCGGCTGAACAAAGAATGAGAGTAATGGCAAAATGGCGACAATGACTGGAACTAAATTTATGGAAGTCAAACTAATAAAAAATTGATGCGGGCAGAAAAAAGGTGAAATAAATATGTGCGATAAATAGCAGTGGAAAATGTAGAACGCAACGAAAAAAACCCAAGATATTTAATTAACACAAAAAACCCTCACTAAAACATTATAACGCGAGAAAAATGTGTGTACTATATAAACCAATGCAAAATCATCAAACACATTGTGGGATGGAAATGGACAGATAATTACACGGACACGCAGATTGACAGACATTTAATTACAATGAGAGTGGTGGACGACATTTTACTACTTTTTTTCAAACCTGCTTCCTGAGAACATGACTGATGGTGAAATGTGCAGGTAATAGTGACAGATAACACGAATGTTGTAGTATATCCACACTAGTTTCCTTTGAGGGATTCCATAGTTACTTTTTGTTTTGCAAGTATTCTCTCCATGACATGAAAGTGCAACGCAACACAACACAAGAAAAGGACCTTCAAATATCACCGTCATATAATGTCTATTATATCACCAGAAACTCTTCACAACACAACTCATCATAAAGCACCAAAAGAAACTCAAAACTACACAAAACATAACGTTGGTAACCCAAAGCTGAACCAAATTAATATTGCACGTATACACACTACACTACACCATACTACAACCCACACACACACACACACACCTTCATGACACAGCCGGCACGAAGCAGCAGCAAAAGGGCGGCGTAGAAAAGGAGGGATGCCAAGTTCCTGGGGTCTGCTGGGGAGGTGATAAGAGGCACGGAGCCCATCTGCCAGTCATGAGCCAGGATAAGGGGACACAGCAGCAGCCACGCGTTGAAAACCGGTAGGTACCAGAACGTGAGCACCCTGACGAAGGAAGAAAGAAAGAGGTCTTGGTCTTGTGAGGGAAAGAGGAGTGAGCAGTGGTGAGCATAGAAAATGGAACGTAAGGAGGGAGTGGAGAGGCAAGTGTCGCGTACAGGAAGTAAAGGAGAGGTTGTAACGGAGGGGAAAGAAGGAAGGAAGGAAAGAAGACTGAGCAGAGGAATGGAAGGAAGAAGAGGGAAGTGAGGAGAAGGGTGTGTCGTGTGGGAATTATTATGATTTATTGCTATCAAGAAATAGGTAAAGAAGGAGAAGAAAGAGTGAGAGAAGAACGAGGGAATAATGAAAATGACCTGGAAAATATATTTGTGTATATAGATATAAGAGAAAATATGATGTATAGAGATAAACAGAGGGATGGAATGGCAAAAAAAAAATTAAGATAGGTATATATAAAACGTTACATAAAAGAATGATGTAAGTACTTGAAATGGTTAGAATATGGCCAATATAATGTTGTCAAGGGGGTGATGATGATGATGATGATGGTGATAGCAGAAGAAAACTAGGAAATAGACGTCCACACTAAAGATGTGGAACGTGTCCAAGCTCGCACAGGCTAAAGTCTACTTTTTAAATACCCTCACCTTAAAATACTTCTATTACATTCTGACCTAACCCAACCTAACCTTCACCATCCCTTTCTTTGATTTTCTTTACTTTTTACAAAGAAAAAAAAAGTGCTAAATTGTTCTTGAAAAAAGTTATAAAAAAAATTCCAAAAAAAAAATGGTGTGGTGATGGCGGTGGTGGTGGTGGTGTGGTGGTGGTGGTGATGGTGGTTGTTGTGGGGATGGTGGTGGTTGTGGTGATAGTGGTGATGGTGATGGTGATGGTGGTGTGGTGGTGTGGTGGTGGTGGGGGTGGTTGTGGTGGTGGTGGTGGTGATGGTGGTGGTGGTGGTGGTGGTGATGGTGGTGGTGGTGTGGTGGTGGTGGTGTGGTGATGATGGTGTGGTGGTGGTGATGGTGGTGGTGTGGTGGTGGTGGTGGTGGTGGTGGTGGTGGTGGTGGTGATGGGTGGTGTGGTGGTGGTGGTGGTGGTGGTGGTGGGGTGGTGGGTGGGGTGTGGTGGTGGGTGGTGGTGGTGGTGGTGGTGGTGGTATGGTGGTGTGGTGGTGGTGGTGATGGTGGTGTGGTGGTGGTGGTGGTGGTGGTGTGGTGATGGTGGTGTGTGGTGGTGGTGGTGGTGGTGGTGGTGGTGGTGGTGGTGGTGGTGAAGGTGATGGTGATGGTGATGGTGGTGGTGTAGGTGGTGGTGGTGGTGGTGGTGGGGATGTTGGTGAGGTGGTGGTGGTGGTGGTGGTGGTGGTGGTAATAGTAGTGGTGATGGTGGTGTGGGGGTGGTGGTGGTGGTGGTGGTGGTGGTGGTGTAGGTGGTGGTGGTGGTGGTGGTGTGGAGGTGGTGGTGATGGTGGTGATGGTGGTGATGGTGGTTTGTGGTGGTGTGGTGGTGGTGGTGGTGGGGGTGGTGATGGTGGTGTGGTGGTATGGTGGTGGTGGTGGTGGTGGTAATGGTGGTGGTGATGGTGGTGGTGGTGGTGGTATGGTGGTGGTGGTGGTGGTGGTGGTGGTGGTGGTTTGGTGGTGGTGGTGGTGGTGGTGGTATTTCTTAATTGTTATATGCGAATGTTGAAGCTCCCTTCGCTCGCTTGGACAACTCCTCACTGTACCCACGGCAGAAATGGCATATCTAACACCTCACACACACCCTACCACGTATATAACCCCACGCTAACCCAAAATAACACCTATAACGGCATTAGAAACACGAGTTATAGTGGTTATATGAGGCCTAACACAAGCGGCCTGCCTCCTAGGCTCAGACACTGTTAATGTGAGGGCTACGAGTCGAACACATTTGATTTCCACTACACTAATGCACTACTTTCGCCACTGCACTAATGTCGCCAGGCACAATATATTAAGAATTTTAGCATGAAGGCTAAAAACTCGCTTTGCTCGCTTGGACAATGAGTTAAGAGACGAAATCTAACCTTTTGTGCCAAATTTCTTCCTTTACGCCTGTATACCCGTTGCCTACAAAAGTCACAAGAAGAAAAAGAAGAAAAATTCGTGGAAACATTTTAAAAGCCTATATGACACCTGATTTCGGCTGAAATAGGTGTCCTTG
>JACEEZ010021983.1:117932-125432 GCA_016584305.1 Chionoecetes opilio
ACTGTAATTTGGGCTATCAACCTTACGGTGTATTTCAGGAGGAGAAAGAGAAGAATCTCAAGAACAACAAATACAACATAACTGTAGCAAGAGGGAGTGTGTGGGGGTGGGAGAGGGGAAGAAAAAGGACATGATGAGATTTTTGCTTCAGGGAGGAAATCCAGCGCCCATGATTGGCCCGCAACCCATGATGAAGCTGATTGGGCCTACCTGCGGTATTTGTCTGCTGGATGCTGGTTTGCCAAGAGGCGTCTCATTATTTACTGATATATTTACGATTATGTTCTGGGGTAATGTATTTTAGGAAGAACAAATAACACGGCTACATGGTGCTTGCGTGTGCGTGCGTGTGTTCAATTTATCTGTTAATGTATGTATCTAGATCTAAGATTACTGCTCTGATTATTGATGTTTTGTTCTTGCATGGCTACCAATGTCACCCAGCAGCTGACATCAACACATGACGTCACGCTGCACGCTGCACACCACTCTTCCGGACTGCGTAGGAGGGACGGTGTGTTGTGTAGCAGAGCCATGAGCCACGGGGCAGGCGGTCGAGGGCCTGTGTGAGGGCTCGCTCAGGGTCTTTCTTATCTAATAAATGACCCTGGGCTCGCTGAGAAGACCGCCACCGCCGAGTGCTTTGATCAGAATCCACGTTTTTTTTCCTTGTCCACATCTTCCATTGTAGTTTTATGGTAAGAAAAGAAAGGCGAGGCAGGTCGGTCCTTCATCAAACACCACTGAGAACACACCATTAGCTTACACTAATAGAGGCCGCGGCGTTATTAAATGCAGGGCAGCCGGAAAACACATATCAACGGGAGGAAAACATATCGCGCTTATGTCCATTGAATCGGTTATGAACAAAATAAAATTTAGGATGCATCGATAATTCTGGTATTTCAGACGCGCTGTTATACATTTATCGATGGTTGTGTCCACCGGTGAGGTGTCGTGGGCGGCTTGAGGGACAGTGAGACGGCACTTTTTTCCACAACGACACAACTTTCCTCATTGCTTTTAATCCCTGCCATTATGTGGAGAAACCGAAAGCCGAAAAGCCGAAAAGATCAACAGAGGCGATAAATGTGAGTCAAATACTTGAGTCCTCGGAAGGAGCAGGTAAGATAAGGGAACGGTTGATGGACGCCTCTATCACACACATATCAAAACGTAAAGGAGCAATACCAGCTTCCTCATTGTTTTAAATTTCTGCCATTATGTGGAGAAACCTTTTCCAGCGAGATCACAGAGGAGATAAATGTGATAGTCAAATACTTAAGAATGTTGAAAAGTAAGGTAGAGAAGACAACGGTTGATTAACCTTCTACCGCTATGGTGAAACAAATATCACATCAACACGTCACTGAGTAATACCAGCGCCTGTGGATGTCATTTGTTGGGAATGATAAGTACTTCACTTCACTACGTATTTGTTGTTATGATACAGGCATGACGCAATAACTTAACCTTACCGGTGTAGTGTGAGCAGCAGTCTGTTTACAAGGTGCAGTCCGCCTTTGTTTACTAACAAAATAAAACGCGAACTGCGCATGCGTTGAGGCGAATATTTACTAATATTGACATGTTGATCAACAAAGGCATGTCCAGGCGTCCTACGACAACAAACCCGTCTTTATTTATTAACAAAGAACTAACCCCATAAATAGGAACACCCGCCGACGTGAAAAAATGTAACACTCGCCGACGTCGGCGAGAATTCCTATCGTCGATAGTTATAGGTAGGGTTTTGAGCATATATGATATATGAGGCATTCAATTTCGTACAGAAATGTCCTGTGAACTGGAGATAGGACCCTAACCACCCGTGTTCAAGAATGCAATCTGCCCCAAACAGGTATTATATTCATCTGATACAATCAAAATAGTATTTTCTTTTTAATTAGCAAGATGCTGTATTCTGTAAATGTACTCATGATTCACTGCATAAAGGCAATTTAATGGTCCTTCACATCAGTATTACAAAAGCAGAGCGCATTATTCACTTCATGACTGTTTTTCCTATGAAAGAATAAATCAGTATGCCCTCCCCTACTTGAACGGACATTCAGTCACAAGCGACAAGATGTACACACGGTACCGTGTGACAAGCGGTCCGGCTTTGTTGATCAACAAGTCTTTGTTAGTAAACGGACTGCATCTCTTAAACAGACTACTGCTCACACGACACCGGCGGCAGCACAACATGGCCGAGTTATATCTTTAATGATAGTCTGTTATTTAGTTACGGTAATTGTTGACAGAAGATGAGACACACTAAGGCTTGTATGCAAAGCGAAGAAGGGCGTCTACAAGCCCTTCTCGGAAGGGTTTGCAGGTGCCCAGAGATAGAGAGGGGGGCGGGCGGAACAAAGGGCGAACGGCAAGGACGAAGGCATGGGTAACCCCATGTCTTCGTGGGAGATGAGTTTTATTTCCTGCTTTTGTTTGCGCTGTATATGTATGAAATAATGCATAAGATGAAGGAAAATTGCAAGAAATAAATAATACAGTTGGCATAACAAATTATTTTCCCCGAAAACTGTTCTCATATCGCGATATATGAAAAGGATGAAGGTGGAGGTGGCCTGTGACCACCATCCCAGACGTCAACACCACTGCCAGCCGCATAACTCAATCACCTTTTAATAGGAAATGTACAGTATTTTACGAATTAATCTATTGCTTTGTGTGAAGAGATTGGTTAGGGCAGAACTATTCATGTTTATTGCTTGTTACACAGCATCTTAGCGGTCAGGACAATGTGTTTTGTGGCGAATCCGGCATAACCGCGCTCCTCCGCTGTCTTATCAGCCTAAACCACTCCTACCAACCCAGTAGCAGGCGTAGGATATACTTTGTCGTCGGCTTTCAGTGCTTTTATTGACGATTGACTGTCAGGTCTGTTGGTCTGCTGCTCTTTGGAATGTTATCAATGACTGTGTTGTGTATTGCTGTTAGTGAGGTTGCTGTTGTTGAGATTGTTGTATAGGTTAAACAAGTGTTTGTGGGCCATTAGGACCCATGTATTGATGTTTGTAGTAGTAATATATGTAGAAATTTATGCTACAAACATATATAATATGAGGTCTTACCTAATCAATCAAACCCATGTCTATCTCATCCCGACTCAATACCCTAGCTAATCAACTAACTAGGATACTTATCGGTGGATAGTGGGTTGAAATGACTGTAGGCTTGTATTAACACTGCCTGTCCTTGTTATCCGAAGTGGTAGCGCGTGATCAGGGCCGCCCGTGAATGACGGAGGTGGAGGCGTTATTGTGGTTGGCGTCAAGAAAGCTATTCAGGCTTAATAGACGCGGCACTGATATTTGCATGTCGCTAAGACAAGTCCTATTGGTTTATCATTTATATGTACAATTAACGTATGTACAAATCTCTTCTTTATAATCAGAGAAGAGATATTAACTCGATGGGAGCTGGTAGTGTACTTGTACTTATAGACAAGCACGTATATTTAATGTTACTCCTGGTAGGGTCTAGAGTGTACTGTACTTGTACTTGTACTTATAGACATGCACGTATATTTAATAAGATGTTAACTCCTCGAAGGGTCTAGAGTGTACTGATTTCCGTAAGTGGGTGGCTGGTGGCGGCCACCACAAATTACAAGTGTCACCTTTAGGTAGGCGGCAGGTGGACCACCTTAATTGGTGCAAATGTAAATGACGGCGACCAATAGCCAGTCGCTCCAATCAAGGTGCTAATTATAAGGTGCAAATGCTTAATATTATTGGGAATGTTAATTTATATTATCCCCAGTACTTATAATTTACTTAAATTACCTTAATTATACCCATTACCATTATAATTATATATACATCCCTATACGCACTCCCCCTATGATGAACGGACAATAAATCCCTCACTTGGGGGGGGGGGGAACAAACCACCACTCTACCAATTATGAGAGGGTGTTTTGTGGATAATTTCCACACTGGGGGCCGGCGAAAACTGAAGTTCCGCTTCATGTGACATCACCCCAGGCCACATAGCGCCGGAACATTTGAATAGTGGTTTCGGCATTTTGGTCTTTGGCTATTTTAAAATTAATAGCCCTGATAGAGGTACCAGTGAATATGCTGACATATACCTGATCGGGGGGAGAGTTATCTCCTGGTGCTATAGTATCCCCAGTATAGTCATCACCATTGACCTCAAATGGTTTTAGGAGCTCATTATTAGCGGGAAGTTCAGGGGGACCTAGATAGGAGACTAGTCTACACTCAGATCTATTATATTTATTGAGAGATTTGAGGAAATATTTGACTGCCTGCCTACCATGATTTATCCAAAAATGACACCTGATATCGGCTAGTATTGTAGCCATTCCGCCATGTAATGCGTTCCTATGATATTCTTCCACCAACAATTTAGTAAGATGATGGCGCTTGGGAATTAGTATGGGATGGCAGATGGTATTTTGAAGATCAGCTTTCAAATTTCGACCTCGACACCTAATTATGCCTTCATGATCAAGGTACAGACCTAATAATTTGGTCAATTTGTTCCACTGAGACCAAGAGGTGATATTCCTCAGGAAATACCTGCTTTTGTATTGTTCTGATCCAAAACTTCAAAGGATCAGAGCTATCCCTTTTAATGGATTGGAAGACTAAATTAGTAGTCTTAATTAGTTTGCTCAGTAAGGAAAACCTTTCTATGTCTATCACAGGATCTGGGATCAATTCAGGTTCCCTTATTATATCTACAGATATGTCTGACTGAGTGGAAACCTGTATAGGCATATCATTACACTCTTTCAGCCAGGTAGGGCTTTTAAACCATAATCCTGTATTTAATTTGAGAGTAGAATTTCCTCGTGACACATTATCATTAGGATTTACATTAGTGGCAATATATTCATTATGAACTGGATTATCACTTGCCTCTAATACCTCACTAATTGGTGTGGGCAAGAAAGTGGTTCTAATTTTGGTAATTAATAGGGGTTTTGCATAACTAGGAATACTCTCCTCTTGTTCGGCATGGTTAGTATGTGGGATGGGTCCCATTATTACCTTACCACCAGCACTAGTGAACATAGAGACGTTATGTATTTTGATGACCTTCCTTAGGTAACGCCCGAAATAATCAGCTCCTATTATTAATTGGAAGGGACCATCAACGTCTTCGAAGGTATTACTAACTAGTTTAACACCATTATCCCTGAGCATTTCAGCTGTGTCTTTTAGCCCATTAACAGTTAAACTAATACCAATATTATTACTACTACAGCAGCTACCCTACATTTATATCTTCCTAATTGTATTAGGGGTTGAACTATGTCAAAGGTTTGAGCCTCATTATTGGCAAGAAAACCTGATATGGCTAAGTTCACTTTATTAATTATGGGTAGTTGTAATAATTCAACTATCTCTCTGCTTATGAAGGATCTTTGTGCACCACTGTCAAACATCGTCCTTTTCATTGACTGAATGACCATTATGGTCACCCTTCAAATCGACAGTTGGAACCAGCTGCTGAACTACTCTTATTAGTGACTGCCATATTTTAAATACTGTAGGGGCCCGAGTTATTATCACTGTTAGGACAAAGAGCGATGTTATGAACAGATTGTTTACATATCCTACAAGTTCTTAAGCTTATAAGGGCATGCATTTGAAGCATGGTTTACCACCCGGGGACAGGTTAGGCAATTACCAAGGCGCATTAACCTTTCAACTCTCGTGTAAAAAATCTGAGTAGATATTACATGTGGAGGGTGGATGTTCCCCTCACAATAAGACACAATTTATTTTTCGTACTTCACTAGAAGTAGCCCTGGATGTAGGGATTATATCTATTATTTGAGTAGGTCTAAGTGGTTTTACTGGTAGGCTGAAAAAGTTTGAATCGTAATTAACGGATTTTTTTGATTTGCGTAACAGGCGCAGGATTTAAAAACCCACTAACGAGGGATCTTTAAACTCTGAGGGTGGCTGATATAGCTGATTACCCTCAGGCATAATAATCGTGATCTCCCTGTGGGGGGGTTCTTGCTTAATACCTTGCAAACTTTGGGTTAAAGAAGCTATCGTTATTGATGAAATATGAGCACACTCCAGTAATCCCTCATATTCAATTACTTTATCGAGATATCTTTGACATTCGTGTTCATGATTGATAACACATAGCTGAATCATTTCCTCATCCCCAGCTTGTCTTAATTGAACTTCATAAGGGCAGTAAGCCGTCCCATATTTATTCCATTGCCAATTTAACAATGGTAGACCTGTCTTTACATTAATATAATCAATAGGAATTGCCTTAATTGCGTCCTCACACTTATTATATATCCGTGTGAGCATTGCTAACTTAGCTGATAATAAATGCTTAGCTAATTTCGCCATGATTTAGTTAATTTACTCAAATAAAATATTAAATGCAAGATTACGTTACTATATATAATTGTTTGTTGATAATTAATTATATTATAAGTGCGGGAAGCGCTGTTGGCTGGCCTAACAAGGAGCATAACCAGGCCTATGACCAACCACCACTTAAATTATTACAACTAACTAGTCTACGTAACCTCTTATGCTATCTACTACCTGGCAGGTGGTAGTTGAACAGCTGAGTCATTCCTGACGCCGCGCAATACCCCGCTTCCAGCCTCATAACCATCAATTGTGGTAGGCTCATAACTACGCTTCACTTAACGACCACCTTGAATCACATGAACATCAATATTCCGCACTCGGGGCACCAGTTGTAGAAATTTATGCTACAAACATATTTAATATGAGGTCTTACCTAATCAATCAAACCCATGTCTATCTTATCCCGACTCAATACCCTAGCTAATCAACTAACTAGGATCACGTATCGGTGGATAGTGGGTTGAAATGGCTGTAGGCTTGTATTAACATTGCCTGTCCTTGTGATCCGAAGTGGTAGCGCGTGATCAGGGCCACCCGTGAATGACGAAGGTGGAGGCGTTATTGTGGTTGGCGTCAAAAAAGCTATTCAGGCCTAATAGACGCGGCACTGATATTTGCAATGTCGCTAAGACAAGTCCTATTGGTTTATCACTTATATGTACAATTAACGTATGTACAAATCTCTTCTTTATAATCAGAGAAGAGATATTAACTCAATGGGAGCTGGTAGTGTACTTGTACTTATAGACAAGCACGTATATTTAATGTTACTCCTGGAAGGGTCTAGAGTGTACTGTACTTGTACTTGTACTTATAGACATGCACGTATATTTAATAAGATGTAAACTCCTCGAAGGGTTCTAGAGGTGTACGATTTCCGTAAGTGGGTGGCTGGTGGCGGGCCCCCCACAAATTACAAGTGTCACCTTTAGGTAGGCGGCCAGGTGGACCACCTTAATTGGTGCAAAATTTAAAAAAATGACGGCAACCAATAGCCAGTCGCTCCAATCAAGGTGCTAATTATAAGGTGCAAATGCTTAATATTAACTGGAATGTTTTAAATTTTTATTATCCCCCCGTACTTAATAAT
>JACEEZ010021983.1:132932-135432 GCA_016584305.1 Chionoecetes opilio
ATTATATATATATACCAGCTTTCAAATAAGATTCAGTAAACATAGAGGTCTGACAATTTGTTGTGTAAGGGGTAGAATTTCTAAGATACGATGCATGAATATTATTGAAAAAATAAATGAAATGGCTGTAGATAATATTGATTGAAAATTGAGTAAATCCTCAATACCTTCACCTTTATCAGTAAAACACTGCCAGCAAGTAAGTAGCAAGAAGCGACTGCTATAAAAACAGTTACGAAGGGTTTACGACACATTCACTCCAAAATAGAAAGGTTTATGCTCCATCTAATTCACCTAATTGATGTCTTAGTGATCCCTCAGAAGGCAGTGTTCTTAAATGACCTATCACTCGGCCACCAATGACCCCCAGACACAAACTTGGTCTACTCGACTCACACGATGCAGTGCATGGCTTGATACGCGTCTGTGCCTTGGGTGTTGCCTTACCAGTCAAGCCTCACAGGTGCACAGAAAAGCTGACCATGCCGGAACACAGATCATCTGAGGCTTCGATATAGGACTAATAAATCATCTTGGTAGCTTAAACCTTACAGTTGGCTCTACTAACAATTAAATTCGTGTTCGTTACCACTCGCCACTCACCTATTATAACCATACTAATCCTCCTCCTTCCAGGTAATTAGTTACACACGTAAGGTTTCTGAGCATGCTGTTAATACATAAACAAAAAGCATTATCCTACAACGCTGTAATACAATGCTCAAAGCAATTTATTTCACTACCTTATGTACACATGCCTGCATTTTGGATATCTACTTTATTGATCTTTAATGGGAGACCATCTATGACAGGCTTGGGTTTAAAAATTACATATCAATTTTCGTCCATTGAAAAAAATGTATATGAAAAGTATTTGACTTCCTGAGATCACGGACTAATGTACCTAGAGAGTACACTCTCTCTCTCTCTCTCTCTCTCTCTCTCTCTCTCTCTCTCTCTCTCTCTCTCTCTCTCTCCTCTCTCTCTCTCTCTCTCTCTCATCTCCTCTCTCTCTCCTCTCTCTCTCTCTCTCTCTCTCTCTCTCTCTCTCTTCTCATCTCTCTCTCTCCCCTCTCTCTCTCTCTCTCCTCTCCTCTCTCTTCTCTCTCTCTCTCTCTCTCTCTCTCTCTCTCACCATTCCAGCCAACCAGCAGAGGCGACGAAGGAGAGGCGTCAATCTCTTCGTCAGGTGAGGCCGAAACAGCAATCTGAAGGAGGAGGAGGAGGAGGAGAAACCGGATTAGTTTTGTGTGTGTGTGTGTGTGTGGGTGTGGGTGTGGGTGTGGGTGTGGGTGTGGGTGTGGGTGTGTGTGTGTGTATATGTGTGTGTGTGTGTGTGTATATGTGTATATGTGTATATGTGTGTGTGTGTGTGTGTGTGTGTGTGTGTGTGTGTGTGTGTTGTGTGTGTGTGTGTGTGTATGTACCAGCCCTTCTGACAAATGAACACCTGGCCATGAGTACAATGAAAAGAAAGAAACGGGAGGGGGGTGAAAGGACAAGAGGCTATGAAGGAAGGAAGGAAGAACGGAAGGAGGGAAGGAAGAGCAGGGAGGCAAGGAGACGTGAATAAAAGGATAAAGTGGAAGATGGTACAGAAGGATAAAGATAGTAAAAAGGGATGACTAAAATGCATGATGGAGTTAAAGAGAGAGATAGACAAATGAGAAAGTGAGTAAACTTGAAGGAAGATAAGTTAGGCGAACCAAGTGAAGAATGAGGAAGATGAAAAAAAGAAGTGAATATATAATTTGAAAAAGAGAGAGATTTAGAGATCGCGGGAGTAGAAAAAGAGCTACCATTAAAGGAGAAGAAAGATGCGCATGACAAAAGATAAGATGAAGAATATCAGGAGTAAAAAGTAAAGGAAAGAAAGAAGAGAGAGAGAGAGAGAGAGAGAGAGAGAGAGAGAGAGAGAGAGAGAGAGAGAGAGAGAGAGAGAGAGAGAGAGAGAGAGGAGAGAGAGAGAGAGAGAGAGAGAGAGAGAGAGAAGAGAGAGAGAGAGAGAGAGAGAGAGAGAGAGAGAGAGAGAGAGAGCAAAATAAGTAGTAGACACAAAAGCAGACCCAAATACTTACCTTCTGACGTGTTTTCTGTGCCTTATGACGTCCCAGGCGGCACAAACAGCAAGGGACGTGATGGCGTGTTCCTTGCATAGAGTCCCTAAGGCCGCCAGAAGACCCGTGCGCCGCAGCCACACCAATCCGCCGCCGTTACCCGCACCAGACGGACCCACTGCGTCACCTTCACCTCCCACAGACTCCTCGGTGACGCTCCAAGGACCTTCTCTCCTCAAACCTTCCCACGGTGATCCGCCACACCAGTTTCCTCCTTCAGGAAGTGCATGCACTTTTCTGCCTTCTCCTGCTGCTGCTGCTGTTATTGCTGCTAAAGTTGCCTCACTGCTACCTCCTCCTCCTGCTGCTCCTGCTTCAGATTCGTCGTCACTCCCTTCGACGTCATTGTGGTCGTCCTTATCGGCCCTTATCGCCCTGTAGTG
>JACEEZ010021983.1:140432-147932 GCA_016584305.1 Chionoecetes opilio
TTCCAGCAGAGACTATAGCAGCCACAGCCAGTTTTAGGTTGTTTTTGCTGGCCACGCCCACCAGGGTCGGCCACGGCCATCGAAACATAGCCTATGTTCTCCGCTGGGTCATGAGGATTCCAAATATGTGCGGCATGTGGGGTTTTGGCCATCTGTAGCCGAGTCTATAACGAACATACAGACACAGACAGACAGACAGACAGAGAGACAAACAAATAGACAGACAGACAGACAGATTTGGAGATTGATATATGTAGATATATATATATTTTTATATATATATATATATATATATATATATAATATATATATATATATATATATTATATAATATATTAAAAATATTGATATCATACTTAAGGTATACAAACTTTTAGCCCATTATTATCTTCAGTATAATTCACTACTCGATGCATTGGAATGAATAGCAAGCAACAATTCACTTAATTCAGGTAACATCTAAATGACAAAGGAAGTGTTGAACAAAACATTTAGGAAACTCTTTTGTTCAAACTTGATGTAATTCTTGTCATTGGAATTGATATTTGTTCTATAATGTTATGTTCTATAATAAATGACACACACACACACACACACACACACACACACACACACACACACACACACACACACAGGAGTGGAGGATTTCCACCTTCAGCTCCTGTCAGAATTTCGAGGTCACAACTCCTCGACATTCCGTGCCTATTCTTTGCTTGGTGAATGGAACAAGCCCAAATAGTGTCCACCCGGATGGGTATTCGAGCCCGTGTGTTCTTGGACCTCGGTTGTGACCCGAGTGTGCTAGCCATACACCATCAGGCCGTTTATGATGATAACATTAATGATAATGGTGACAATATGAATGATAATACCCGCCTCCGATCACCACAACCCCGATCAGGTCCAGAGCGTGGCAGGCCAGGTGGGTGGGCGTGGTGGGGGCCGCCGCTCCCCTTAACGAGATCAATGCTGCCGAAGCCGATTCCTCTCCCCCAGCCCCCTCCCTCCCCCCTTCCTTAGTCCCCCCTCACCCTGCCTCAAGCCTTCCCCTCACCACTCAGAGTCAGGTGAACACGTCTCACCTGTCCCAAGGTCATCAAAACTAGGATTACGAGACGATGGGGCGACACACACTCTGGTCAGGGACTCAGCTTAATTAATATTTTCTTTTCTAGGCTTCCAGGAGCTGGGATTCGGTTCCAGAGCCACATGCAAATTAGTTCCACATATCAAGTTGGAACTTAGCATCCCTGGCTTCAGCATGCTTAAGTTTGCACAGTCATGTTTAATACTAAGTTCGTATTCTCGTGTGGCAGCCTTAATCAAGCTCATTTGTCCTGGACCAACTTAAAGTCGGAGTTTCATTTGGTTTCCGAACTCTAACTTGACTCTCAAAACCATCCCTAACTTCCTGAATTTGTCCTTAACTTCTATTTTTCATTCAGTTAATGATTCGTTTATAACATGAAGTTTATCTCATTTCTTATTTGAAGCTAAACTTTCCGCCTTTAACTTAACTAACATAAAACACTGTAATCTTACCCCGCCAGGGTCCAGAATTTGTGGTAATACGCATGACCCATTTGACCCATACACCTAAACCCTTAACAACCCCAAACAAAAGAAACAAATTAAGGGGAGAGAAGTAAAAACAGGTACATAAGGAGCCTTTATTGCACGCCGCAGCGTCATCCTTATCTCAACACAAACTATAGGAAAAGATCGTCGCCTTCTAAAAGACCGAACCTGACGCTCTTTCCGCCCATCAAGAGGCTGACTTGAAAAAATAATCCTTCTTTACTGCCACTTTTCACAAGCACTTTCCATCCTTTTTCCCGGAAACTGCAGCACCTCCCTAACACTTCTGCAGCCTTTCTGTGGCCTTGCAACGCCTTCCAGCACATCATAACCTTTTCCAGGATCTTGCAGCTTTTTTCAGCACTTTCATTACCTTCTCGCATGCACTTTTTCATCCTCTTTCATCACCTTTCTTTTTCCTCCTCAAAATGTTTTTAGAATTTTCCTTTATTTTCTCTCCTTCTATGTGAAAGGTGGAGGAAAAGAGAGACACAGGTTTTCGATATGTTTGGAAATGGTGGAAAAATCAAGTAAGTTGCCAAAAGAGCTCTCCAGCTCTTTTGGCAACTTACTTGATCTTTCCACCATTTCCAAACATATCGAAAACCTGTCTCTCTTTTCTTCCACCTTTCACATCTTCCTCAAACCAATACCTCGCATTTTCCATATACTACCTTCGCTAACAAGCATTTTGTTTTCCAATTCATCCATTCTCTTTTATTTCCATCCTTTGACAGTACTTCAACTATACCTGAAAAAAATCTGATTTCCTTTTCCGGCATTTCCTATCCTTGGCAGCACTTTACACTAGCTTTCAGTCCCTCATGCCTCGTTCCAGCTACGTCAAGCATCGTTTAACACCTAAACGTCATTACCAACTTCACCCAACACCCTTCCACTACCTCTTCACCACACCTTCCATCCTACCATTCATTACCCAGCCCTTCATATTTATCCTCCCTCCCCCCCTTTAAAAAATTCCATCCTTTACCTCCACTACTCCTTCGTAACCTTCTCGACACCTACAGACCCTCCAGACATTTACCTTCAAACTTCTCTCCACTGTTCGACTCCTCCACGCCTAATGACCTGAGGCGACAGTTGGGGTGGGGGGCCAGTAGGCTACTCTTGTCCCAAAAGAGAAGGTGAAGGGTGAGTAGAGCGGCAGGAAGTAACAAGGTGGCAGGAGATAACTCTGCTGCCGTTGTTGTTGTTGTGTTGTTGTTGTAATCATTTTTATTATTTGGTTAATTTTCTCAGTCTTCATATCATCATCATCCATCATCATCACATCTTACTCCCTTTTACTCTTATTTTGTCTTTAATTATCATTATTATCAATCCTATTATTATCATCACAATCGTTATACTCATTAATCGTTATCATTTGTTGTTGTGGTCGTGGTGGTAGGTAGCATTAGTAGCAGTATTACCATTGATTTTAGCAATAAATATAATTAACCTTTAAAAATGTGAGTCTAATAATTATAATATTGTTTTGTATGTTTAGGATTTCACATTTTTCTCATTGTTTATGAACAATCTGGTTTGTGTTAAGTGGCACCCCGCGTGTTAGGGGAATGGCTTTTGTATGAAAAAAATACCAACAGTGAATTGTACATAGTATATTCATTACCATTGCATAACACACACACACACACGCTCCTCTCTCTCTCTCTCTCTCTCTCTCTCTCTCTCTCTCTCTCTCGTCTCTCTCTCCTATCTCTCTCCTCTCTCTCTCTCTCTCTCTCTCCTCTCCTCTCTCTCTCTCTCTCTCTCTCTCTCCTCTCTCTCTCTCTCTCTCTCTCTCTCTCTCTTGAAAATCAACCAGACAGCTTTCCATGTCTTTGCAGCTTTTCCTCCACTTGATCCCTCGGTCTTCCATCCCTCTTCCCTCCACTTGATCCTTCCGTCTGCTCTCAACTTGATATCTCTGTCTTCTCTTCCTATTCCCTCCGTCTTCCCTCCCTCCTTCCCTCCACTTGATCCCTCCGTCTTCCCTCCCTCTTCCCTCCGTCTTTACCTCCGTCTTCCTCCCTCTTCCCTCTTTTCCTCTATCCTTCCTTCCGTCTTCCTTCCCTCTTCCCTCCTTTCCCCCCGTCTTCCCTCAACTGATCACTCCCTCTTCTCTCCTTTTCTCTATCCTTCCCTTCGAAGGATTACTGCCGCCTCTCGCCCCAACGTTCACACGACATCAAGCTGACATTGGAAAAATTCGAAAAAAAGGGGAGCTTGATTATGCGAAATAAATAACAGGAGCTTTCAAAGGGACAGAATCAAGGCGAGACGGGAAGTGCCGGTGTGTGTGTGTGTGTGTGTGTGTGTGTGTGTGTGTGTGTGTGTGTGTGTGTGTGTGTGTGTGTGTGTGTGTGTGTGTGTGTGTGTGTGTGTGTGTGTGTGTTGTGTGTGTGTGTGTGTGTTGTGTGTGTGTGTGTGGTGTGTGTGTGTGTGGTGTGTGTGTGTGTGTGTGTGTGTGTGTGTGTGTGTGTGTGTGTGTGTGTGTGTGTGTGTTTGTGTGTGTGTGTGGTGTGTGTGTGTGTTGTGTGTGTGTGTGTGTGTGTGTGTGTGTGTGTGTGTGTGTGTGTGTGTGTGTGTGTGTGTGTTGGTGTGTGTGTGTGTGTGTGTGTGTGTGTGTGTGTGTGTGTGTGTGTGTGTGTGTGTGTGTGTGTGTGTGTGTGTGTGTGTGTGTGTGTGTGTGTGTGTGTGTGTGTGTGTGTGTGTGTGTGTGTGTGTGTGTGTGTGTGTGTGTGTGTGTGTGTGTGTGTGTGTGTGTGTGTGTGTTGTGTGTGTGTGTGTGTGTGTGTGTGGTGTGTGTGTGTGTGTGTGTGTGTGTGTGTGTGTGTGTGTGTGTGTGTGTGTGTGTGTGTGTGTGTGTGTTTCTTACCTGTGGTAGGAAAGTATCGCCGCCAGAAAGCTGATGCAGGCCAGTAGATCAGCGCGGCCAACCAGACCCGTCACCTGCAGGCAAAATAGGTCATAATTATTGAGGTCATCTGCATCACCTGCTACTCCCCGTCACCATCACCACCTCCTTACACCTGTGTCCGTAACCCCCATCGTCACCACCACGGTCGTCATCCTTTTCTTTGTCGTCATCAAAGCTCATTAAAGCGACCACATTTATACTTTCATTTATGCTATTATAAATGGCATAATTGCAACATTATATATATCAATATTTTTTACTATATTATTTTCCAGAGTAATAATGAAACTCATCCAGTTTTCTTTTATATGTATATTTTTTCATTAGCAGTTAATCCTGTACGCTTTGCTTTTTCCTCTTTTTTGTTTCCTGTATGTATCACATTGATGCTTTTCGTATCGATTTCCAACCTTTTCAGTCTAATACAGCCTAGATTTAATTCATATGTCTGTTGGTTATCACATTCATCACGTGTTTCCAATTTATTTTACTTTACAACTTGGTGAATGTTGTAGTACGTGCCTCTACCGCATTTACCGCATTTACTTCCTCTGATTTCTTTTTGTCTCTCATATGATAAATCTTACAAACTTTCTACCTCCTTACCAGCCCCCTCCCCCTCCCTCCATCCCGCGAGTCCTTAAGCACTCTTGATTCCAATTACCTGCTATGTTTTTCATTTTCTTCATCCATTTCATATAACCTACCATATACTACTTCATATTGTCATCTAACCTTTTGTGTTTTTTTCCTTCCTAATGACACTTTCCTGGAAACACACCTTCTTGTCGCATCCGTGGTGTAGTGGCTAGCGCACCTAGATACGAATCTGCGGGCCCTGGTTCGAATCCGGGCCAGGGCAGGTAGGCGGCCAGCCCAATCAGCTGTTCATCCTCCTTATCGGGGTTGATAAATGGGTACCTGGGGAAACCTGGGGAAGGTAACTGCGGTAACCCGGATGTCCCAGTATCCCTATTTCCCGGGGTAAAGAGTTGTCACCCACCACAGGTTCAAAGGCAAATGTGACGGAGACGAGCACTGAGGCCACGCGCAGCTTAGCGTATGCTCTCATCATGTATACCTTTACTTTTACCTTCCTGGAAACGTTCTATTTCTATCAGCATCTCTTCAACCATCATCAACTATATCCCTTCTCCTCAGAAAAACATCCTTTTCATAAGCATGCCTTCAATACCACGATCTCGAAAACATTATATTCACCTCCTCTATTCTTGACGCTAAGATATTGTAATCATACCAAATTGTTTTTACCATTTATCCTCATCCTGTACTACTGATCTTTGCTGCCTCACTTTGGGGAGGCGGTAGCAGAGTGGTTAGCGACTCCGAGTGGCGTTCTCGGTGACCCGAGTTCGATCCTCGAGGAGAGCTAATCCACTTAAAGTCTTTCTGCACCGTCGAGTAGCCTAAGACCACCCACATGCTGCCCATTAACTCTACCTTCGATTGCGAGTGCATCGGTGGACACAGCATGAGCCTCTAATCACAGGCGTCACTATACAAATCTTTCCTGCGCCACCACGGGCTAGGGCCAGCCATCACAGCCCTCAAGTGAAGTGAACCTCCAGGGCCTACCATTCCACCCCTGGAGGTCACTGCCTACAAGCGCTATAGGCACAAATATATATTAAACAAAAAACTTACGGCCTCGGTGTGTATGGGGTGGGTGGCGAATATCAGGCCGGCAGAGAGGACGGTGCCTTGGGGTAGATGCAGGAGGCGCAGCAGAAGGCGGGTCAGCAGAAGGCAGGCGCAGGAATGTAGCAACACATTGACCAGGTGGAAGCCGAATGGACGCAAGCCAAACACCGCGTGGCTGAATCTGTAGATGAAAGGAAAGGAGACCAGGTGAGAAGGAGCGACAAGTCAGACAGGGATAAGTGATTCACCGCATTAAGGACTGGTTATCAGGTAACTTCTTGTCCCTATTTTTAGTATACACTTGCCTATATAGTCCCTATGATGAAAAAGAAATACACCGTGTATGCTTGCATTTATTAATACGTCAGTATACACCAATCTGGTCTTGAGTGGAGCCTTTCCTTTAGAAGAGTTGCATCAATGTATGACGCAACAGTCTACCACGAGGCTACGAAGACCAGTACCCTAACATTCATGCATTACTGAACGTCATCGACCGCGAGTCATACAAAGAGTCCTCCTGCCTATACTGCATCATCTCACACACACAGGATATTAAAAGACTTATTCATCGTTGTGTCCCGCTACGTTGGTAGAAGCAAAGAAAAGGCTTTGGATTGTATCAACATCAGAAAAATTATCACGTGTTGACTGTAAGTATTTGTGTTGTCTTCTTTATTACGTCTACCGCAAAACAAAAGCCCAAAAGACTTTAATTTTCCTTGGTGAATGAATGACTTTTTCTTTTAATATAAATTTTCACCTATCAAGTCCCCACATATTTCACTTCATTACTTTGTGTATCAAAATCAGTATCGGATCAAAGATAGATTTCAATATCGGTATCGGGATGAAATTGCTACCAGTAAACCTTAGTTGGGAGTTGAAATTCAGATACTGGTACCCACCATGTTCATAATTGGTGCTTGCTTAATATTCAGAGTCGAGAGGAGAGAGGAGGAAAGAGCAGAGAGAGGAGCACGGGAGAAGAGAGAGAGAGAGAGAGAGAGAGAGAGAGAGAGAGATAAGAGAGAGAGAGAGATTATGGGTAGAAGAAGAGATGGTGTCAGAGACGAAAGAAAAGAGCGAGAGAGAGAGATTTTTTTTCTTTGTTTAGTTTTGTATTTTACGTTTTTTTTTAGTTATAGTTTTTTTCTTTTTTAGTTTTCATGTCCTTTATTTATGTAAATTGCCTAGAAGGTAGCAATCAATGCGACCTTTGGGCTTTAGTTATATGTATGTTTAAAAAAAAAAACAAAAAAAAAAAAAGAGATAGAGAGAGGAAGAGATAGAGAGAGAGAGAGAGAGAAGATGAGAGAGAGTAGAGAGAGAGA
>JACEEZ010021983.1:155432-172932 GCA_016584305.1 Chionoecetes opilio
AGACTCCTGACATACCTCTCCTTGTCTCTCCCCAGGAGGGTTCTAGTCCGGCGTGACAGAGCCCTGTGCTGGTCCTGGTTCCCAGCCAGCCTGGCAGCGCGACTCTCCTCGATTTTCTCCAGCGTCGCCGTCGAGACAAAACCACGCCTTGACCTCGGGCGCTCCCCAATACACTCCTTGGCAGCCTGTAGAGTTTCACGTTTGAAGGTATCCCACAGTTATACAGGGTCCCCGAGAGCACCGAGCACATCAAACCGATTTGAGACTGCCACCGCATACTCATGAGCACATGTCAAGTCCTTCAGTTTCTCGAGATGAAACACAGTATGGTTACCTCTTGAGATTCTTCTGGACTTGACATGAAGCTTAAGTGTAGCAACAACAAGTCTGTGATCTGTTCCAAAGAACTCAGCACTCCGGTAAACCCTGCAGTTATGGAGGATCCTTCAACGAGTACTAACGAGGATGTGGTCGATCTCCTTAGCTACCCTTCCGGCATTACTATACCATGTCCAGCGGTGCAGCTCTGGTCTCTGATACCAAGAACCTGCAATTCTCAACCTTCTGGACCTTGCAAAGTTCAGAAGCAGATAACTGTTGGTGTTTCTGGTACCGGTGCCATGGGGACCAACACATAACTCGTAGCCATCTCTCACAGTGTCAGTAAAGGCATTGAAGTCGCCCAAGACAATTAGTGTGTCCCGAGGAGGACACTGGTCTAATACAAAGTCGAGTTTGGCGTAGAACATCTCCTTCTCTTCAGTTTTACGCATCTCGGTAGGAGCGTACACTGCAACAAGAGACATGAAACCCAGAGTGTGTTTCATCCTCACCTGCATTATGCGCTCATCAACCGGAGTAACCTCAACAACTGACGGCTGCAGTTTGCTGGAGATGCCTATAACTACTCCCCGTACACGGTGACCATTACTCATGTCGGACCAGTAGTAGGTGTAACCCCCACTGCTAGTCTCGCCACTGCCAGGCCTCCTCGTCTCAGAGAGTCCACTATATCCACCCTCAGCCTACTGACCTCGCTCGATAAGAGAGGTAGTCGATGATCGTCTGAGAGGCTCAGAACGTTCCACGAGCCCACACGAAGAACCCTCCGCAGGTTGATCCCAGGAGTGATTCGACGGGCAGGCGCCGCCTCTGCACCGCCCCGGCCACCCCCATAAGAAAAAGTTGGGCTCTCCCCTACGCTCACAGGTACACATAAAGTTGGCCTATATACGTTTATGACATTGTTATATGCTTACATAGATGCAGGTACACACGCTCAACTTAATGAACAGAGGTAGGTGTACGCACACACACACACGCGCGCACAAACATACCTGTGGATCCTGTGGAGCGTAGTTATAGGCACAACACATTTGGTGCCCGTGGCCACGCTGATGCGCCGCTACTAGTACACTCCGTCTGCCCGTCTCTGCGCCAGCTGGTCTACAATGCTGTTGCTGGCGGCGCCGAGGTGGTAATGGGGCAGCTTGGGTTGATCGGGGATTGTCCGCAGAAATATATCCAATCTATTTTTGAAACTCTCCAGACATGGTTGGTTTGAGTCACGCAGATGTCTTGGTAAGGCATTGAATAGGCGAGGCCCTCTGGTGGCAAAGGCGTTCTCTTTCAAGGTCTTGACTCTGGTGGTTGCTCTGGGATGTGTCCTCTCAATGTGGCAGAGTCGGCCCAGTCTTTGATGAATGTTAAAACGTATGTCAAGGTTATTGATTTTACTGCCAATTGATATTTTATAGATATATAAAATGGCATACCTTTCTCTGTGTCTCTCCAGTGAAAACAGGTTGAGTTTTTCTAACCTGTCCCAGTAATCTAAGTCTCGAACAGCAGAGATTTTACTGGTAAATGACCGCTGCACAGCTTCGAGTGACTGTTTTTCTCCGACCTTCCACGGGCTCCACAACTGACAGCAATACTCTAACAAAAGCACGACGAGTGACTTGTAGAGCGTCAGCATGGGCAGTGTGTCACGGGTCCGAAAGGTGCGTAGAATCCAGCCAACCTGACTTCGTGCTTTTTTTGTCGCATTGATTATGTGAGTAGTAAAGTTGCAATCACAGCTGAGGGTAACACCGAGGTCTCTTACATGTTCCTTATTGTTAATGTGAGATCCGTCATGTGCTGTGTAAGTGTACCCATTGTTAGTTCTTCGGTCAGTGTTGTAACTCAAGTGTTCAAGTTTATTGTTATTAAAGGACATATTGTTCTGTTCTGCCCACAAGTAAAGCGCTGCAAGGTCAGTTTGGAGTAAGTCGGCGTCGGCTTGTAAGTTCACTTCCTTTAACACACGGGTGTCATCTGCGAAGGAGGCGACAGACGAGTGTTGAACATGTTTGTTGATATTGGAGATGTGTATGAGGAAGAGTAGGGGGCCGAGGACTGACCCCTGTGGTACTCCACTAGTGACTCCAGACATCTGGGACACTGCACCATCAACTGCTACAAATTGTTCTCGGTGGGTGAGGAAAGAATGCAACCACACTCCGAGTTTTCCCGAAATACCCAGGCTTCGTATTTTATGCAGCAATATGCCGTGGTCCACTTTATCGAAAGCCTTTGCGAAGTCTAGGTAGATCACGTCAACATCTTTATTGTGTTTAAGTGCTCTGAGAATGTTTTCATGATGGGCGAGTAATTGTGAAAGACATGAGCGCCTGGAACGGAAGCCATGCTGATCTTGGTTCATTTTGTCATTATCCTCAAGATATGAGGCTATTTCTTTCACTATTAATTTCTCTACAGTTTTTATGATGTGTGAAGTTAAGGCAACAGGTCTATAGTTATTTGCTTCAGCTCTCGATTCCCCTTTGAAAATAGATGTAATTGTAGCACATTTCAATTCTTGCGCTATGACTCCTCTATCAAGGGAGTTTCTGTACAAAAAATACAGGGGGATGCTTATCTCTGTTGTGCAATTTTTGAGAAGCTTCGCTGGGAATTGATCTGGGCCAGCTGCTGCGTTGGTGTTGATGTCTTTAATTGCTTCTTCTATGTCCAATGTAGAAAAATTGATGTCTGTTATGCTCAATGTAGGATCTGCAATTTCAAAGAAATCTTTGGGTAAGTGTATTATTTTATCTTGCCGTGGGGTACTGAAGACACCTTCATAATGCCGTGATAATTCCAGAAAGATACACACACACACGCGCGCGCACAAACACACACACACACACACACACACACACACACACACACAACACACCACACACACACACACACACACACACACACACACACACACACACACACACACACACACACACACACACACACACACACACACACACACACACACACACACACACACACACACACACACACACACACACACACACACACACACACACACACACACGTTACATTAATTAACTATTCCATAACAAAATATTTTCTGTCTGTCAATCTCTCCTTCTGTACTTTATTCAGATTCAGAAGACATACAGAATAATGGAAATAATTTGGATTGAAATGTATGTGAAGAGAGAGAGAGAGAGAGAGAGGAGAGAGAGGAGAGAGAGAGAGAGAGAGAGAGAGAGAGAGAGAGAGAGAGAGAGAGAGAGAGAGAGAGAGAGAGAGAGAGAGAGAGAGAGAGGAGAGAGAGAGAGAGAGAGAGAGAGAGAAGAGAGAGAGAGAGAGAGAGAGAGAGAGAGAGAGAGAGAGAGAGAGAGAGAGAGGAGAGAAGAGAGAGAGAGAGGAGAGAGAGAGAGAGAGAGAGAGAGAGAGAGAGAGAGAGAGAGAGAGAGAGAGAGAGAGAGAGAGAGAGGAGTGTGCAAAGCTTCCGTTTACTACCACTATGAGGACTTGAAAAACGAAAAAAAATCTTCAAACGCAGAACTCTTCTCCTTTAACAACCTCGTTTCCCTATTTTCCCTTACGCCCCTTGCTCAACTTTCCTAAATGCCCTTATATCCCTCCTTCCCTTTAACTACTTTTTTTTGACACTCCCTCCTTCCTCATGTCATCTTCCTATCCATATTCTTCTATCCTGTCCTTTCAATCTTCCCTTTCTTCTTATCCTCTTAGATAATAATCGACTTTGAATCATTATCATCATTACTATTATCAGCATTATTATTATCATCATTACCGAGAGCATCATTACTATTTTCATCATAACTGTGATCATCCAACACAATATTCTGAAGATAAGACGGGAAAGAAAAGTGAATAAAAGTGTGAAAGGTGAGAAGAAAAGGAGGAGAAGAGAAGACCAGGAGGGAGGAGAAGGGGGAGAGGAGAATAGGGACGGAGGGAAGGGAAGGTAAGGGAAGGGAAGGGGAATTTCGTGAGATTACAGGAAACTGCAAGATATTTGTTGAGCTTAATGTGTACTTTAACGCACGCACACACACACACACACACACACACACACACACACACACACACACACACACACACACACACACACACAAACACGCACACAAATAACGGGCTCTTTAACCACCTTAATCATGCTGTAAAAAGGTTCCTTTTAACCAAACTAAAGTAGGACACGTAATCTTGACCACGCTTACCTGCGTTTTTTAATTTTGTTTAACTTATAGCAGCACTTTCTCTTCTGTGCAGGTAATATCACGTGAGACGGATATAACATAAGAGATAAAAATAAAACTCGTGGAATATTCACATATATCTGAAAAAAAGTTGGAGAAAATTTAATCCACACTAATTTGTTCTCCCTTTTAATTAGTGCCGTTATACGTATATCTTTATTTTGAAGTGTTTAAGTCGCAGCGAGTAAGAAAAAACAAGAGGAAGCCATTCATGGTCTCGAGTTTACGAGTGCAGTCTTTTTGTATTACCTGTGCGCCCCCCAGTGGCCCTGCATTGTCCCTGGAATCCTCTGAATGGTCACACCGGTTTTACTTTCCACAATCATTGATATCTAGTACGTCTGATTCACCTGTGTCCACCGTAACATTATTCACCTTCTGCTTAATTACTTTATATATATCTTTATCTCTATGTATTCTTTCTTATTACTTTATCCTTCTTACTTTATCTTTATCTATATATATTATTTATTGTGGTAGTTTTTGTATCTATACCTATACGAATCTCCATCAATGTATATGAATAGATACATAATATAATATACATATACGTAGTGATTGGATGCCACGAAGCTAAACTACGGTTATCCTTTGGCCTGTGTGTTTTATTCCCTGTAGGTATGTGTACAACTCACTGTAATCCCTGTATGTATTATATTTCCATGTATGCAACTTATTGTAATCTATGTTTGCTTGTGTCTATAAACCCTGTAAGTATATATATTACACACTGTATCCCCTGTAGAGTACCTGTGAGGCCCTGTATCGAGCGCCTACCACCTGTAATGTCAGTGCCTGTACCTGTACCGACGGTAAACCGACGTGGGTATGCCTAACAGAGCTAGGTCTCCTGTTATAGATAGGGTGGTGTGTGGGAGGGGAAGAAGAAAGGTGGGGAGGTTAGTGGGGAAGGGGAAGAGTGGGTTGAGAACGGGTGATGTGGAGCTTGTGTGGAGTCTGTCCACCTTTCTTCACCCTACTCCACATTAACCTTCCTACGCTTCCATCCCTTTCATTCCCTTTCCGGTGTCCTTCCCCCTTCAATTCTTTTCACGAGGTTTCACGGCGGTTCCCCTTACTTGGGTGTTGCGCGTTTAATATTGGAGTGAGTGGTGCTTGTGGAGGGGAAAGAGGGGAGGAGGGGTGGGGGAGAGGAGGAGAGAGTGGATGGAAGGAAAGTAAGAAAGTGAGTGGTATAGTCTTTGTTCGTGTGATGGGGTGTGTGGATGGGGCTGGATGGTGACTAATGGTGATGTTCATGAGAGTTGGTGATTGTAGTGGTAGTAGTGGTAGTAGTGGTGGTGGTGGTGGTGGTTATGTGGGGTAGTGGTGACTTTAGTCTTAAAGGTAACACTTAAAGGAAAGAATCCGACAACGTACCAGCAGATTTTATATATAATTATGGTCTAATACAAAAACAAAACAAAAGAATAAAAAAAAAGGTTGTCGATACCATAATACCATGTCGATACCTCCCCATTCCATACTTAACTCTCCTCCTCCTCCCGCTCTACCACCCTCGCCCATTGTGTTCATATTACTCCGCCATTTATATATGCCTAAAAAGAGGAACTAATGAAAAGTATGATTATTTTAGCATCATATATCCTATTAAACATGTATTGTAATGGAGTTTCAAAAGTGCTCCCTTCCTCAAAGACTTCCTCTCCTCTTTCATAATTTTCGCACTATTCTATTTTCTTGCTTTTCACAATATGTTTACTGACTCATTTATGTATGCACCAGTAATAACACATCAATCAGTCATACCTTCCTTAACACACACAAAAAAACTTGCAGTAGATTATAGTACCAAATTTTTCGCATATAAAATACATTCGATGTCACACATTTCTTTTCAATGCTACACAATATAAATCATTTCCCAGCAAACTTAGGATGGAGGGATAAGATGGTGATAATAAGCCTTCTACTGTACTACCCCTTCTCTCCAAACAAGTAGCTTAAATTTGTAGTGAATAGGTAAGCTCATATTACCTGTACTTTCTGTGTAATCCTCCTCTTCCTTTCACCTCCTTACTCCAAACATCCCTTTCTCACACAAACTGGCTTACACTCCCTTCTCTCGTCTCCTTTCCTTCCTCAAATCCTTCTTCCCTTCCTCTCTCTACTTACACTCCTCCCTTCCTCCCCTCCTTCTCCCATCCCTTGCCTCTACCTTACCTCCATACACCCCATTGTTACCAGAAAATTGAGTATAGTGTTTGATTAACGAACGGAAATTGAAGTTGAGGTAGGGGTGAAAAAATAGGAGACGAGGTGGAAAGAAGTAGGATGGGGAGGAAAAGGAGGAGGAGGAGGAGAAATAGGGTAGGAAGAGAAGGAAAAAGACGAAGACAACAAAGAAGAGAAGGAAGAGAAAGAAAGAGGCTGAAATAACATGTGGGAAAATCGTGAGAATGGAATCGGAGTGGAGGCAAAAATGAAGTTAAAATAATAGAATCTGAAAGGAAAGAAAGGGAGGGAGAGAGGGGAAGTCAGGGAAACACAAGGAGAGAAAAATGGAGGGATATGTAGACTATGCCGGGAACAACAAGAAAGTAAAGAAGAGAACAAGTTAAAGCAGTCAAGAAGTAAGAAGGGCAGTTGTTTCCTTCCCACTCCTGCCTTGAGCCTTCACGGTGAGTTACTTACCTTTCATAATTCAATGTTTTTCATGTTGCTATTCTTTCTTTGATTATATCTGTCTATATTTGGTACTTTTCTCATTATTCTTTACATTCTTTTATTATTTTGTATATTTCTATTATGTTACCTTTGATTTTATAGGTGTTTCAAGTAGAGTGTTTCTTCTATAGAAGAAAGTTTAAGGTGATATTCACATAAGTTAGTTCACTACTTTCATGTTGTAGAGTTTCAAAAGTTTTTAAAAGTTAAACATTCGTAGGTTTATGATGGAGCTTTGATGTCGCGGGACTTGAGCCGCTCACCACACTCTTCAAAGCACAAAGGCGACACAGCAACGCCAGAGACGCACTTAAGCTACCTACAGAGTGCTAAAAAGGAAAATACTTGTTGATAGGCTCGAATCGTGGCTGTCATCGTTGGCAACACACCACATCGGTATACCAGGCACTCCCTCTTCCTTCTTTGCATTATGGAACAAAAGACATCACCCTGCCACCTCACTCCACCCTATTTTATGTTGTATTACGACATCGGTTTTACGGAACTCTATATAATGAATTTTGGCTCTAACGAACTTTTTCTGCCTGTCCGATATATGAGGGTATTTACCAACTGCAGCTCTCACCTTAATCCCCCTTTGTGAGATGGTTCCTAATCAAGGTAATACACACTATTTTCTACCCTTTCCCAAACGCACTCGACTCCCTTCAGCCTATCTCAGTCCTTTATCGGTTACCTCAACGACCTCTACGCAGATTATGGTTACATCATTGCGTTTCCTTATAATTAAACCCTTCCTTTGTTCTACTGACGAAGGATGGAAGGAGGGGGGAGTAAAAGGGGGAAGGGAGGGCACCGCTGTCCTCGCTATCCGTCTCCATCCCAGCCACCACAGCTTATTAAACGCACCCTGGAATGCCTCGTGATGAGATGACGCAAGACTCTGCCCTATTCCGTCATGGCGCAACATTTAGCCCTATCCCGTGATGGCGCAATGATTCCAAATGGTTGATGATGATATGGGTTTGGATGAGTTAAAAGGTGCTGGATTCTGAAAAAGCAGGGGAGGAAATGGATAAAGATATGGATTTACCAGAATGAAGGAATGAGTAGAAAGTTACAAAGGATGAAATGATAGCGATAAAGACCTTGAAAAGACGGAAGAGAATGAAAGATAATTGAAGATGAGATAAAAATGGGATGGCGACGAGGATGAGAAGGATAAAGTTGTGTTTGGTAATGAATGACTTTGCATAGGAGGGAGAGAGAGAAGGAGGGAGAAATATAGACGGAGGAAAGGATGGATGGAGGACATTAGAGAAGAAAGTTTAGTTAGGTAACAGATAGGTAAGGAGAGGAAGAGAAACGAGGAAGATGGAGACGGAATCACTCATGGAAGACGAAAAGTGTTGATTCGGCAAATGTAACTGGTATTAAAGAGGTAAACAAGGAAAATGATAGTGACAAATAAGGTTGGCAAGAGCGGTGAATGTGTCAAAAATAAAGGTGAAGCGTGAGTCCGGCGATGATTGGCAGTGTGAGGACGAGATAAAGGAAAGATTGGACAGAGGGGGAAAACATGGCAGGACAAAAGGTAGAACAGAAAGAGGGAGACACACAAGACTCTTTTAAAAAATATATTCTGCACTGAAGGGTCTCTCTTATTCGAAAAGCAACGGAACTTACGACTGAAATCTCTCTCTCTCTCTCTCTCGCTCTCGCTCTTGCTCTCGCTCTCGCTCGCTCTCGCTCTTGCTCTCGCTCTCGCTCGCTCGCTCGCTCTCTCGCTCGCTCGCTCGCTCGCTCGCTCGCTCGCTCGCTCGCTCGCTCGCTCTCTCTCTCTCTCTCTCTCTCTCTCTCTCTCTCTCTCTCTCTCTCTCTCTCTCTCTCTCTCTCTCTCTCTCTCTCTCTCTCTCTCTCTCTCTCTCTCTCTCTCTCTCTCTCTCTCTCTCTCTCTCTCTCTCTCTCTGTGTGTTGTGTGACAATATTTACACATGACTCCTCTTATATTTCCAAGTAGTTAAAATAAATATGGTTGAGGCGTTTAGGAGTATACCAGATCAATACTTAGATTAGCATCAGCTGTCGAACTCCAATACTTCGGTCCTTCATAATTTCTCTTTTTTTGTTAGCTATAGCGTATACTATGTCTCTCTTTCAACCATTCCTATCATATTCCACGGCAGTTTTTCAATACTGCATGGTGTTTTTTTTTCTTTTTTCTCTGGCCTCGACAGGAGGGAGTGGTGGGTGGAGAGTAGCCTTCAACTTTGCTATTCTTTTGCCTCTAACACGTAGACACACGGTACCATGTATTGGTAGAAAGTAGTCACACAAACAGCTTTGTTTGGATCAGTATGGCTCTTGCTGTCTGTTCTTCTCTTGTATTCCTTTGTATATTTGTGTTAGTCTCTCCACACAGCGCACAACCTCAATATTATCTCTCCATCTACTACTACTACTACTACTACTACTACATCTCCATCGACCTAATCTCTCGCGCCATGTCACTGCGGCGCTTCATCATATTTCCTTTGATGTAAATTCACTGACGCACTTTTTAAGAATTCGTCACTTTCTTTCTGAAATTTCCTCATATCCGCATTCATTTTTTTTCAAATATATTTTGATGAGCATTATACTTTACTTTTACGCACAAAAAACTTCCGTATGGTTCTTTATTTTCATGCATGTCCTGGTTTTTCACATATGCTGCTATCACACTTTTATATCACCGCTGTAATTTGCAATGCCATGCACCCTCACCACTCGTTTTCATCTGTATATACTTAAAAACAAGCATATACATGTTTAATAACCCGCAAAACCAGATACCTGTACGCCAATAATCTTCACTATTCAGCTCCGGATATTAAAGCCACTACGATAAAATACAATTCTACATACGTACCATTTGTTCATCTCCATTTATTTATTCATTGAACAAAAAACTCTTATACAGGAACATATTAATCCACACAGAGAGAGAGAGATACAAAAAATACATGTCGTACATTTTCTCTCATTCAAGATTCATCATTTTTTATATTTTATTCCGGCCCTCGTTTCCACTTTTTAGACCTGCCTACATTCACTTCACCTTTTTGCAATAGTCTACATGAACATTTCAGCACACACGCCCCTGCGCCTTCCTCCTCCTCCTCCTCCTCCTCCCTTCATACATGCATTTCATCATCCCTTCAAATGCATCACCTACTCACTTCCCTTAATTCCTCTCTTACGTAATGGTCTTGTTTTTCTCTCTCTCGTATCTATCAGACCTTTCCACTCTATTTCCTGTAACTGCTTCGTAACGTTCTAACGATGAAATTTTCACTCTACCGTCCTCATATCCTTGTATTGTTACATATTGTATTTTTCTTATTATTTTATGTATTAGTATTTCCCTCTCTCCACAAACATACTACATGCAACCCGACACTTTTCATTTACATTTCTGTGTTTCTTATTTTGTCACCACAACACAAGGTATAGTCGATTTGTATTTAATAGCATAAGAGATTTATTATATTACTAGCCGCAATGGCCTTTTTGGCTAGCTCCTGCGGAGGGCTATTGGTGGGCCCTCGGCCTACCAAACACAGACTCTCCAGATAGCCCCTTCTAGCTTTCCTGAAATCATGGATGTAGAAATGTATGTATTAACGCCAACCCATTCAAATCACCCCCAACCCATTCACTCACCCATTACCCATCACCCTCCACCCATTCACTCACCCATTAGGGCTATTGGTGGGCCTCCGGCCCACCACCTGTGTTTGGTGGGCCTCAGACTCTCCAGATAGCCCCTTCTAACTTTCCTTAAATCATGGATGTAGAAATGTATGTATTCCCCCCACCCATTCACTCACCCATCACCCATCACCCCCCACCCATTCACTCACCCATTACCCATCACCACACACCCATTCACTCACCCATTACCCATCACCCCCCACCTATTCCCTCACCCATCACCCATCACCCCCAACCCATCACCCCCCACCCATTCATTCACCCATCACCCCACACCCATTACCCATCACCCCACCCATTCACTCATCCATTACCCATCACCCTACATCAAGGCTTCCTCAATTCTCGCAACCCACATTTTTTTTCACAATTCTCGCTAATAGGCTGCTAAAAAAAAAAAAAAATGTGATCGGATCATCTCATAAGTGGGCTTAAAACCTTCCCCTGGTCGAGCTGGTTCCAAAACTGTGACATATGATGGGATTCCGCCAAGGGGGGCGGCACCTATCGCGGACAGACAGACAGACAGACAGACAGACAGACAGACAGACACACACACTTTCGCTAATATTATTATAGATATATATATTTATTTATTTATTTAAATTGGGTTTTTTTTTACATTTGTGCCAATAGCGCTTGTAGGCAGTGGTGACCCAGGGCTTGGATGGTAGGCTCTGGAGGTTCACTTGAGGGCTCTGATGGTTGGTCCTCGCCCGTGGTGGCGCAGGCAGGATTTTTATAGTGACGCCTGTGATTAGAAGAGGCTCATGCCGCCCCCCTGTGTCCTCCGATGCACTCGCAATCGAAGGTAGAGTTGATGGGCAAGGAATGTGGGTGTTCTTAGGCCACTCGACGGTGCAGAAAGGTTTTGGTTTTCTTCGGGGATCGAACTCGGGTCACCGAGAACGCCAGTCGGAGACGCTAACCACTCCACTCCGGGTAATGGGTGGGGGGTGATGGGTAATGGGTAGGGGTGATGGGTAATGGGTGAGTGAATGGGTTGGGGGTGATGTGAATGGGTTGGGGGTGATGTGAATGGGTTGGGGGTGATGTGAATGGGTTGGCGTTAATACATACATTTCTACATCCATGATTTCAGGAAAGTTACAAGGGGCTATCTGGAGAGTCTGTGTTTGGTGGGCCTTTGGCCCACCAAACACAGATGGTGGGCCGAAGGCCCACCAGTAGCCCTTCGCAGGAGCTAGCCAAAAAGTCCGCCCGGAGGGCGGCTTTGCGGCTAGTATAATAATATAAGCGAAAGTGTGTCTGTGTGTGTGGTATAGGTGCCGCCCCCTGTGGCGGAATCCCATCATATCGCATAGTTTTGGAACCGGGTCGACCAGAGGAAGGTTTTAAGCCCACCTATGAGATGATCTGATTTTTTTATTTTTTTTTATTTTTAGTAGCCTATTAGCGAGAATTGTGAAAAAAAAGTGGGCTGCGAGAATTGAGGAAACCTTGATGGAGGGTGATGGGTAATGGGTGAGTGAATGGGTGGGGTGATGGGTAATGGGTGTGGGGTGATGGGTGAGTGAATGGGTGGGAGGTGATGGGTTGGGGGTGATGGGTGATGGGTGAGGGAATAGGTGGGGGGTGATGTTTTTATAGGGGCTTCTTCTGATGCCGATCACGAATCTGGTCTTTGTTTCCCAAAATTTGATTATAAACGCAATTTTTTTTACCTTTCTACGCTTATTTACCCCTTATAAATGCATAAAAACATAATTATATCGCCACTAATATTCATGACTGGGGAAATTGCATAGAATAGCTATTATTTACACCGTGATTATACACAATTGTTACAGAGATCATTGTCACGTAGATATGTAAATAACAACAAACTTTAACTGCCCCGCCCCGCCCCGCATAAATCCTATCTATAATAATATAAGCGAAAGTGTGTCTGTCTGTCTGTCTGTCTGTGTGTGTGTGTGGTATAGGTTCCGCCCCCCGTGGCGCAAACACCTCATATGGCACATTTTTGGAATCAGGTTGACCAGGGGAAGGTCATAAGCCCACTTATGAGATGATCCGATCACTTTTTTTTTTTTTTTTAGCAGCCTATTAGCGAGAATTGTGAAAACAAAAGTGGGTTGCGAGAATTGAGGAAGCCTTGATGTAGGGTGATGGGTAATGGGTGAGTGAATGGGTGGGGTGATGGGTAATGGGTGTGGGGTGATGGGTGAGTGAATGGGTGGAGGGTGATGGGTGATGGGTGAGTGAATGGGTGTGTGGTGATGGGCAATGGGTGAGTGAATGGGTGGGGGGTGATGGTTAATGGGTGAGTGAATGGGTGGGAGGTGATGGGTAATGGGTGAGTGAATGGGTTGGGGGTGATGTGAATGGGTTGGCGTTAATACATACATTTCTACATCCATGATTTCAGGAAAGTTACAAGGGGCTATCTGGAGAGTCTGTGTTTGGTGGGGCGAAGGCCCACCAAACACAGGTGGTGGGCCGAAGGCCCACCAATAGCCCTCCGCAGGAGCTAGCCAAAAAGTCCGCCCGGAGGGCGGCTTTGCGGCTAGTATATATATATATATATATATATATATATATATATATATATATATATATATATATATATATATACGTATATATATTTATATATATATGTAATATATATCTTTTGTAGTATATTGTCTTACTCGAATCATTTGGCATTAAAGAATACTTATAAATTACGTAAGAACCGCTTGACCACGTTTAGCCCATACATACCACTTTATATGTGTACCTCTGGGCAACGAAGCAAGTTACCAGCCCGTCACGAGGGCATCGTCCGGCAATCCCCCCTTACAGATTAGTCAACCAGTATCAACATGGAGTGAACCCGTTATCCGTAAAATAACCATACCTAGAAGGGTAACATAATTGGTGGCAGCGATGGGATGAGATAACATTACATCACGGTACAGTGTTGCGTTGCAACACAACACAAAAAAGACGACAACGGTGGTATGTGGCAACATAAAATTGTAATATAAGTTACGTGCCTTAAGTGAATAATTGGACGAGTACATACTAATTAATACACGTGAGCGATATATTGTGGAAACACATTGAGTCAGTGAACGTAAACAGAGGGAGACAGAGAGAGACAAAAAATTGTTTAAGCTGCGTCAGACAAACACTGGCCTTGCGTGATTTTTCCGCGATTCGGCATCTCCTCTTAAAGATCTCCCCGTTCATATCATTACTCAAACCACAACAAACAGAGTTATCAATTAATAACTCCCCCGTATAGAGAATCCAGGTTACATTGACTCCGAGATTCAGCGACGAGAACAGGAGGACAAGATTCTTTTGCATTAATTGCTCTGGAACTACATATTTTTTTCAAGTGGACAAGAACGAGGACGACGACGTTACAAGGCTTTTATCATGTCACAGACGGGAGGACAAGATTTGAATTTTTATAATGAAGACAGGACGAGAGAGGGACAACTAGCCGACTCATTAATTTCCAATACTTCCAATTCAGCAATCTCCTTGTCAACAGTTCCAGCCAGCAGCCACTCAGCCAGCCTCACAGCCACTCAGCCAGCCAGCCAGTCAGCCAGACAGCCAGCGCGACAGCTCGTCAGTTGTGCGTCAACACACAACGCCTCTCAGCTGTGACCCTGCCTTTGTTGAAACCCCCCCTGATTCAGCAGTACGGATGGACTTGCCTTTGCTGAATTCACACAATGTTAGTGAGCATACAACATCTAGCTGACCTTACAAGAGACATACTTTAAAAACGCCACTCGTTTACATAAATAATACTTAGTGGTGAGATATGTATTTTCACATTTGTTTTTGCTTAAATAGCCATGTGAAAGAATTTTAAGTAATTCATTTGTTAGTTATTTTTCTATAGATGTTTTAAATATGCTTACCGCTAATATATCATAATTTTTGTAATTCTTAATAATTTGTTAGCTTCCCTTATATGTTATATATATATATTCAATTCTCCTTCTTGAATTGCCTTAAAAGCCAGGAGATGGGAGATAATAGTTAACTTAATTAAAGTTTTAATTATGAATTTATTGACTCTTAAACAAAAGTTAGAATGTGAGTGAATTATTTGCTAGTATGTATAGTATAGCAGATGAACTCCTAGTCTTTGAGGAAGCAGGAAACGACAGTACAGGGAAGTTAACCTTTTGTTTGAGGAATTAACTCTTGAATTGAGGTATAAATGTTATCACCTCCGAGTACCTCCGTTTGTAACATAAAATAACCTTACTGCACCTCAGATTATCTCCTCTACTAACTCGAAGTCTATTTCTAACACATCCGTTGCAGGTAGTTTTTCTTTTGCCCCTGCCAAAGACTCTTCCTCAGGCCACTAGTGCTATTACGCCAATTTTATCTGCCAGGAAATATATTTTTGTCTATGTAAGGATATTATAACACAAAAACTATTAATTTAGCAGACAAGTGCTACAGGCACTCGTGTCGAAAGAGGTTAATTACTGCCATTGGCACTCCTTATGCACATTTTATGGTTTAGAATACTATTCTAGCTGAAGGCAGCTCTTATCACTTCTTAGAGAAAGATTAAATAAATACATTACTCTCTGATATGCAATGAAATAACATACACGCATATCTTAACGTGAAAATTTATATTACAGACCCGGAGTCTATATTTTTATTAGCTAAGAAACTGTACTCCGTAAATAATAGGTTCATAAATAGCGAAATAAAATAAATAAATAACATTAATAAACTCTTAAAAGCAGCAAATGCCAATGTCAAGGGAAGTTACTGCCATGTGGCACTCCCAGCACAACATTTTGATTGAGTTATAATACTATTTGAGCTGAAATCAGTTCCTATCACTTTAAGGTGGTATGCAAATAATACATATGCATATCTTAATGTTGTGATAATTTTTAGTACCGACCCGGAGTCAGATTTTATTAGCATTACAAGCCGTATCTACTCCTTAAGTTTAAAGAAGCAGGTCTTAAAATATAAATAATAAATAAATACTGCCAGTGCTATTACTCACGTTCTCAAGGCCTGCTGTGTTTTATCTTCACTCCACACTTCCAGTGTTATTAAGTGACTACGCGGTAGAGTTTTGGCAAACGCACTTCTTAATATTTGCAGGGATATTAACACATTACTAACAGACTTTGAGTTCATTCTTATTCTAATAACTCATGTTTAGATTCTGCTCTAAAGTATTTTACCAGTTTATTGATGACCTTAAGTGCACTGTCCTTATATCATTACTCCTGTTATACCAAACATATGGTGGGATTCCTCTTTGCTATGTTGTCATGTAAACCCTCACCTTGTATAGGTACTTATAAGGAGCATCGGCAACACTGAGAATCGGTATAGATACACAACGATGTAACACCAGTTAGGTATACATGTCTTTATACAATGCGAGGACGCATTGTTATAAGGGGAGAGCGATATTAGCGTACTGGTTATATATTATAAGACAGGATGTACGAGTGTCTGTGTGTCTTGTACTGGCGCCTAGCGGATGCTGAGTGCTGACACCTTTTGATGAGGTTATGTTGACGAAGTATCACGCCATGGCCCATAAGAATGACGTGGGCAGTCAACCCGGTGTCTTGATGCAACACGTAGACACACCTCGCCCCTGGCTCCAGAATACACACACAAGTTGTGTGTGTATCATCTCAGCGCTCTGCCCAAGGATGATGACGCTGACGAGAGTGCAACAGGCCTGAGAGACATGTCCAGCGGAACCTGTCAGTTCCGGCCTCCTTTCCTTATATGCTGCAACTGGCCGGAGAGGGGACAGACCACAGAGATCACCAGGAGACGTTTTACCTTGCGCTCCTACTCACGACACCTTCCTGTGTGTCTGTGTGTACCCCACACCTGAGGGTGTGGAGTACCTTGTCACGACATTAAATGTTCCCGGCTCTGTCTCCAAGAAATTAGTTTCATTGGCCGGTACTTAACGAACTACGTGACATTATTATTGTATAAACCTTCACAAGTGTACATATATATATATATATATATAATATATATGTACACTTGTGAAGGTTTATACAATAATAATGTCACGCAGTTCATTAAGTAACGGCCAATGAAACTAATGTCTAGGAGACAGAGCCGGGAACAGTTAATGACGTGACAAGGTACTCCACACCCCCAGATGTGGGGTACACACAGACACACAGGAAGGTGTCGTGAGTAGGAGCGCAAGGTAATACGTCTCATGGTGATCTCTGTGTTCTGTCCCCTCTCCGGCCAGTTGCAGCATATAAGGAAAGGAGGCCGGAACTGACAGGTTCCGCTGGACATGTCTCTCAGGCCTGTTGCACTCTCGTCAGCGTCATCATCCTTGGGCAGAGCGCTGAGATGATACACACACAACTTGTGTGTGTATTCTGGAGCCAGGGGCGAGGCGTGTCTACGTGTTGCATCAAGACACCGGGTTGACTGTCCACGTCATTCTTATGGGCCATGGCGTGATACTTCGTCAACATAACCTCATCAAAAGGTGTCAGCACTCAGCATCCGCTAGG
>JACEEZ010021983.1:175432-180432 GCA_016584305.1 Chionoecetes opilio
CCACCACCCCGGGAGGCGGGTCACAAACCCCCGGCTAACACCCGGTACCCATTCACTGCTGGGTGGACAGGGGCTCGGGTTTTAGGAAGACATCCCGTCTGTCTTCGCTCCGCCCGGGGATCGAATCCGGGACTTCTCGGTTGTGAGCCGAGTGTGCTAACCGCTACACTACGGAGTTCCCCTATGTGTGTGTGTGTGTGTGTGTGTGTGTGTGTGTGTGTGTGTGTGTGTGTGTGTGTGTGTGTGTGTGTGTGTGTGTGTGGTGTGTGTGTGTGTGTGTGTGTGTGTGTGTGTGTGTGTGTGTGTGTGTGTGTGTGTGACAAGCAAACTATTTCTCCAATGAGTAATAAGAGCACTCTATATTCACATGGTGGTCTATCCTCTCCTCTCTATATTGGTCGCATCCAATTTTTAGCAATAACGAAATATCATTGTTACTCCACTTCTCCCTTCGAAGTTCGAAATTTCGAAATAATGTTCTAGCTCGTAGGTGACCACTGTTAAGAGGTGAATAACGGAGAAAGGAGGAGGAGGAGGATGATTTACATAGGATTACATAGGAATAACAGACACCAGGAGACCTATTGGTCTATAGCGAGGGTATCTGTTGAACTACATACTACTAACTATCAACTACTTGTAAGAAAACAATTGGAAAATGACACCATGTCCCTAAAGAGGATAGGAATATGGAAGTTTCGTAGTGCAGAATGATAGGATATGAAAAATACTAACTACAACAACCACTACCACTACAACTAATCGATACGGGGAACTAGATACGAATTCGCACTATCAATACCCATTTACTTTACAGTGCGCGTCAAGTCTGTTTTTGAATGTAGTTATTGTGCTGGCTCCGACAACATTTGCTGGTAACTTGTTCCATCGTTCAACGACTCTAACAGGAGTAGGAGGAGGAGGAGGAGGAGAAGGAGAAGGAGGAGGAGGAGGAGGAGGAGGAGGAGGAGGAGGAGGAGGAGGAGGAGGAGGAGGAGGAGGAGGAGGAGGAGGAGGAGGAGGAGGAGGAGGCGTAGAGTCCGTGGGAATGAGGCACGCCACTCTCCCTCGCTCCTCATCTCTCTCCATTTTTCGTTGCAAGTTTGTGTGTCAGTGAAATGAACATTAAGCTGCACGGGATGAGCTGCAGGCCGGGGTGGGGGATGCGAGGGGATGGTGGGATGGTGGGAAGGGGAAGAGAGTGGCGTGATGTGGGGTGGGTGGTAAGTAGAGCAATGGTGACGGAGCTTTCAGAGTGAGAAGAATGAGTGCAGGTCACCGGCAGGGCGAGAGAATGGCAAAAACATGTCCTTGACTGTGTGACAGGGGAAGGTGTGTGTCTGACTGTGTGGCAGGGAAAGCTGTGTCCCGGACAGTGTGGCAGGGAAAGCTGTGTAACTAAATGTGTGGCAGGGAACGGTGCGTCCCTGACTCTGTGGCAGGGAAAGGTGCGTCCCTGATGGTGTGGCAGGGAAAGCTGTGTCTCTGACTGTGTGGCGGGCAAGGTTAAATTAATTGCATTCCGGCCTCGCACGAGTATGTATTCTTCCCTTTTCTCTTCCTTTCTCTCTAAACTCTCTTTTCTACCGTCTTCCACCCTCCCTCACTCTATCCCTGTCTGCTTCTCCACCTCGCCCTCCAATCCCACCGCCTCACTACTCCCTCCACAACCTCCAAAAGCAAACAATAACTTTACTCTATAAACCAAGCTTCTCCAGACGCCCTTGTCCGATGGAAAGGCAGACTAAATAAAAAAATAAAAAAAACACTAATTCCTAACATCATATCCTGAATCCTCTGCTTCGACCGCATTCAGGTGTCGACACACACACAGACACACACACACACACACACATACACAGACACACACACACACATATACACAATAGAGACCCAGAGGAGGGTAGGGAAGGAATGAGAGGGCAGGGGAAGGGCGGCTCAGATATAATAGAACCGTCCTCTTTTCCTTCTCCAAACCACAGAAGTTGGAGAATTCCTCAGATAAAACTAATTCTTTCGTGATCACCATGTTGTGAAATGACAGTTCCCCTCGCCAGCAACACACACACTCACTCTATCTTTCTGTCTTTCTTTCTCTTGAGAAAGAAAAAGACGGACACCACCACCACCAACAACAACAAAAAACAGCAAAAGAGAGGATGGAATGGAAGAAAGAAGAACGGTGCTTCTGTATCCCATTGGGCCTTGTCCGGAAAATCGAGAGAATGATGGAAAAGTAAGACGAGGACAGAAGGGATTGGGGAAAAAGAAAACAAACACCAGGGGAAAAGGGAAATCTGGAGAGAGAGAGGAGAGAGAGAGAGAAGAGAGAGAAGAGAGAGAGAGAGAAGAGAAGAGAGAGAGAGAGAGAGAGAGAAGAGAGAGAGAGAGAGAGAGAGAGAGAGGAGAAGAAAAGAAGGAGAGAGAGAGAGAGAGAGAGAGAGAGAGAGAGAGAGAGAGAGAAGGGGGGGAAAAAGGGGAGAAAAAAAAAAGGAGGAAAGAAGGGGAAAAAAGGAAAAAAAAAATAAAAAAAAGGAGAAAAAAAGAAAAATTTTTTTTTTTAAAAACAAAACAAAAGGGAAAAAAACTACGATTGGAAAGGGTTGCCTTCGAAGGTTTTGCACCCAAAATAGCCAAAATAAGACAAAAATTTATATTTGACAATGCCTCCTGATAATTTCAGCAAACCCCAACCTTACTTTTTCCCGACCGTTTCTCCAAAAACAAAAAAAGTCTTGTTGAAAAACCTTCCCGAATTCATAAAACGAAAACCGGTTTTTTCAACCTCTTTCTCTCATTGTGAGAGCACCACAAAATAACAAGACGTAAAAGAGACTAAATATGCGCCGAGAATGATACAGGCCAAAAAAGAAAGGGATGAGAAAAAAAGTTTAGAGACAGAAGGAAGCGCGAACGGAAGGAAAGGCAGAAGAGAAGAAAAGAATTAGAAGAAGATGAGGAAGGGAGACGGGACAGAGAGAGAGGGAGAAGGGAGAGATTAGAGAGAGGGGGGAGAGAGAAGAGAGAGAGAGAGCGAGAGCGAGAGCGAGAGCGAGAGAGTGAGAGAGAGAGAGAGTATAAAAGTGAGAAAAAAGGCGAGAAAATAAATAATCCGTACACTTTAATTATATATCTCTACTTGATACAGGTATTGAAACATGAATCAACATTTTGTTTCACCATTTTCATTTTATATATTTATTTATTTATCCTTTTTTTGTCTTCCTTCTTGCCAACGCACTTTACGGCCTGGCATGTTTATTGTCCTTTATGCTGCCGTTCATTAAGTGTCACAATGTTATTAAAGCCGAGTTCGTTCCCACAAATCACGCCTTTAATGATTAACCTTTACAGCCAGCGTGCGACACATGACACGTGGCTGATGAAAACCATGAAATAAATGAAAAGAAGGAATATATTTAAAATGACCAAATGTAATGGACGCCAATTCAGTTAGAGGGGGAAAAATGGCAAATTGTTGCTGTGTTAATTGTAGTTTTTGTATAGTTTATTTTAGCTTCATCATAATAATCACCAACACCATTATCATCATTATCATTAACATAATCATTATTATTAACATTATCATTATTTTCGTCACTATTGATATAGTTATGGTTGTTACTGTTGCTATCATCATCACAACAAACATCACCACCACCGTTCATGCACCTCACATTGTAATAAAACACACACACACACACACAAACACACACCACACACACACACACACACACACACACACACACACACACACCACACACACACACAAAACACACCCCACACACACACACACACACAAAACCCCACAAAAACACACAACAGCACCACCACACACAAAAAACACACACACACACACACACAACACCCCAACCCCCCCACACCCTGCTGGCTCGCGCCCTTCACTCAGCCACACACACACAGGATGCAAATTACACTTAAAAGTAATACTACATATGAGATGCAAGCAATGCATGTGTCCCAACTAGGTATGTATGTGTTTGTGTATACTGTATATATGTATAGGCATGTGTATATGTGTGTGTGGCGTGTGCGTGTGTGTGTGTATGTGTTTGTTTGTGCGTGTGCTGTGTGTGTGTGCTTAACTAATTATGTTTTGTATGTATATATTATAATATATATATATATATATATATATATATATATATATATATATATATATATATATTATATATATATATTATATGAAAATATATAATAATATAATAATATATATATATAATATATATATATATATATATATTATATATTTTAATATATAACATTGAAATGTACGTATGCATATATGTTCAAAGTAGTTATGTGTGGATTATGCAGATCTCTCTCTCCTCTCTCTCTCTCTCTCTCCTCCTCCTTCTCTTCCTCTCTCTCTCTCTCTCTCTCTCTCTCTCTCTCTCTCTCTCTCTCTCTCTCTCTCTCTCCTCTCTCTCTCTCCTCTCTCTCCTCTCTCTGTACACCACCAACACCATTTTCATGATGAGAGCGAAAGAAACTACTATAAATAAAACTAACCTGAAATATGTATCCCTACCAAATAACATCAACTAAACAAGAAGAGAACACAAGATGAAGAAATCGTAATGCACTCTTCCACAAGGGCTGCAAGCACACAGACACCGTATAAAATGGGGGCACTGTAGGGGCGACACAGGGAGACAGGGGGTGGCTGGGTAAACACGGCTAGGGAGCAGAACAAAAATAAAAAGATGCAGAGCAAACAACTCGCCCGGCTGCCACAAACACAAAATAAACCTAAATGAGTTTCCAGGAAGATCTGAGAGGAGGAGGAGTAGGAGTAAAAGGCGTAAGAGGAGGAGGAGGAGCAGGAAGAGGAAGAGGAAGAGGAGTTGGAAGAGGTGGAGGAGGAGTAGGATGAAGAAGAGGAGGAGGGAGGAGGAGGAGGAGGAGGAGGAGGAGGAGGAGGAGGAGGAGGACGAGGAGGAGGAGGAGGAGGAATACAAGGAGGAGAAGATGAAACC